>PVJH01011302.1:0-69195 GCA_004026705.1 Nesogale talazaci
CTTCCTTTCTCCCATGGCCCCCTCCCCCCACAGCCTTCAGTCCCATTGTTTTCTCCTCTAGCTTGTTTATCCTGCCTATCTTATCTAAATAGATCTGCAGAGATAATAAGAAGCACATAAATATGACTGAACAAAACAAAGTATCAAAAGGAAACAAGATAACAGTAACAAATCAATGTTAAAAAAAAAAAGAAAAGCCTGTAAATAGTTCAAGGTCTATTTATTGACCTTTAGGAGTGTTTTCTGGTCAAGTCTGATGGGGTGCCATGCTCTGGCCCCCAAAGTCTATTTTTGGTATTTCCTGGGACTTTGTTGCACACCCCTAGTGTTTCACCTTAGTGTATGGGGGTCAGATTGGTTGTATTTCTGCACCGTGTCTCCAGCATTGTCTTCCTTAGTTTCTTAGTTCTATTACACTGGCATTCCTTGATGCTTGCCTTTCTGACACAATGGCTGAAGACAAAGTGGGTGCCTAAGCAAATGTGGTGAAGAAAGCTGATAGAGTCCCACTATCAAAAGTTATAGTGTCTGAGATCTTAAAGGCTTGAATGTAAACAAGCAGCCATCTAGCTGGAAAGCAATAAAACCCACCTGGAGGAAGCAGACCAGCCTGTGTGATCATGAGGTCTTGATAGGATCTGTCAGGCATCAAAGAACAAAAAAAAAATCATGTCATTGTGAACGAGAGGAAGTGTGGAGTAGAGACACAAAGCCCATCTGTAGTCAACTGGACATCCTCTTACAGAAGGGTCGGGGGGAGGAGATGAGTCAGTCAGGGTGCAGTATAGCAACGATGAAATATATAATTTTCTTCTAGTTCTTTAATGCTTCTCTAACCCCAATTCCCCC
The DNA here is from genome assembly GCA_004026705.1 of Nesogale talazaci. Classification (NCBI taxonomy): domain Eukaryota; kingdom Metazoa; phylum Chordata; class Mammalia; order Afrosoricida; family Tenrecidae; genus Nesogale; species Nesogale talazaci. The sequence goes on from PVJH01011302.1 coordinate 850, forward strand.
CACACACTATCAGAGGATGTACATTGGTACAGATAGCAACTGGAAATACAGGGAACCCCCCACCAATATTGAGAGCAGCAATACTAGGAGGGGAAGGTGGGGGAGAAAGGGGAACTGATCACAAGTATCTGGGGGACAGAAAATGGAAAAGTGGGTGAAGAGCGACATATTGGACAATGTAGGGCATGACAAAATAAAATTAATTTATAAATTGTCAAGGATTCAAGAGGGAGGGTGGGGGAAGAAGGGGAAAATGAAGAGCTGATGCCTTAGGCTCAAGTAGAAAGCAAATGTTTTGAGAATGATGATGGCAACAAATGTACATATGTGCTTGACACAATGAAGGGGTTATATATTATGATAAAAGTTGTATGAGTCCCCATTAAAGTGATTTCTTTAAGCGCCCCCAATAAAATGATTTCTTTTAAAAAGCCCAGTAAAAACAACATTCAAAGGTATCTGCTGGGCTAATATAATTCAAAGAGAGAGATCCACTCCAAAGGTCATAGTGACTGTGTTTCTGAGACCTCAAAGAGGTCCTCTGGACAGATTGTTCTCAGGGGCACAGGACTATCAGGAAGGTACATGAGAAAGACTCTTGAGACAGTTTAAAACTTGTTGTTGAGAAAAAGAAAAAGGAAGTTGTGCTCATAATTTCTCCCCCTATCAAGATAATGCACCTGCTCATTTGTTGTGGGTAGCAAGGTCTGTCCTAGAATTTCATTGGGAAACATTACTCCACTCACCCTAGAGGCCGGGTCTTGCTGTCGCAGGCTTCCTTCTTGTCTTCCCTTTACAGGCTTATACTCTAAACGGAAGACACAACTTCACAGTGTGATGCTGTAAATGGAAGAGTACAGAATTCTTTGGGGGAAGAAGGATTCGAGCAGAGGTGAGTAAAGTTTTTGTTTTGTTTTGTTGTCACTAAAGGCTATTTGGATACTTATAATGTTATTCAGAGGTCACACAAAATTCTCTATTTACAAACAGCCCCTGCTGTATTTGGCCAAGCATTGAATTAGCCCACCCCTAATGTGGTGGCTGGCACTGCTTCTCATTGGTGATGATTTCTTGGGGGTCCCCCTCTTGCAGGCTGGATGTTCCCTTTGCCTGGGTAAGAGAGCGGGCGGGGATCATTGTCATCCACAGCAAATAGACTGAGATGGAAAATGTGGTGAGAAGCCCTAACTTTTTCACCTTTGAGATACTTGTTTGATAAGGTTTCTATGGTTTTGCAGCGATACAGATCGTGGGATCATTCTGATGTTCTTGAATACACTCCCACCTGGTAAAAACCCGATCCTAGAAGGTGTGTGCCTGGCAGCGTGAAGATCCAAGTCCACCTAGAGCCAACTGAGAACAAAGGCCTGGGGATCTGCTTTCGATATGTCAGCTGTTGAAAACCTGATGGAGCCCAGGCCTCCTGGGACACACATGGGGTCATGATGGGTCTACACTGACTGGATGGCTGGAGGGCAACCGCAAAGCAGGTGTGGAGAACATTAGTCCAGTCATTCATTTATGGATCATGAGGCAGCCAAGCCAGCCTTCTCCTCTTGGTCCATCACTAGCTTCAGGTGAGAGAAGTAGCCCTGCTGTCTCAGAACTGCAGAAACCCCCTATTCTATTAAGCCTCATCTCAAAGGCACACAGGTCCACTTTTTTTTTGGCTCAGCAAGCTAATTCCTCCTCCCCCAATTAAATGCCTAGAGAGATCTCACTGTACAAACCATCCTCTTGCTCCATACCATCCACTCCCACCTCTGTTACAGATGAGCAAAAGCTTTGCAGCCAGTGCCACCGGCCAGGTGACCAAGGGTAGTTTGGTGAATCACTCTAAGTTCATTTTTCTGTCTTTAAAGGGGCTATGATAACTCACAGCTGAGCTTCGCTGTGAAGATGACATGTGTCAAGAGCTTCGCTCATGCCATGAAGCCAAAGGCCAGCAAATATCAAATGACGTGACACCACGTTATGATGATGGCATCCCCGATGGGGCCTCTGTCCCAAACAAACTCTCAGTTGATGATCTTGCCTCTTCTTCATTGAGAGAACTGGAGCCATGGAAAGAGGACACTCCCTCTGGCTTCTACTGTCCATCTATTCATCTACCAGCATCTGTCCCTTCCTACTCCTGCCCCTGCACCTTCACCTGCCTCTCCCCCTACTCCTATCTCTCCCCTTTCCCTTCCCTTCCCCCGGGTCCTCCCCCTCCCCCTACTTCTATTACCCCTCTCCCCATTCTTACCCCTGCCCCTATTCCTACCCCTACCACTACTTCTACCATTACCCCTACCTCTCCTCCTACTCCATACACCCACTCCTACCCCTACCCTACCCGTGCCCCTACTCCTTCCTCTACTCCTACTTTAACACTCTAGGTGGACTCTTTGTACTCCCAAGAAGAGGCATCTTTTCCCCTCGTGTGCCAGATGCCTCCTCACTCACTAACCCCAGGACTGCTCAGCAATTCTTCTCTGTCCCCTACTCCACCCAGGTTTACCTCTGTATCCCGTCCTTTCATCTGCATATCAGCCTGCTAGTATTGTTCTTCTATCTTAAGAAAACCTTGCTCTGGTACACTTCTCTTTTCAGCAATTGCTCATATATTTGCTGCTTCTGGTAGCAAACCTCTCAGAAGATTTGCTGGTATCCAGTAAGGTGTCCATCTTTTCATGATTCTGAGATTACACTTTTCCAGACCGCGAATACCCTCCCTACTTCTAAACCTACCGCGTGGCATTCATTCTGCTCCTCTGATCCACCAGAAGCACCTTGGTTTAGATGGACACCCTAAACATAGTAAAATATATAGCAGGATGTGTCAGGGCAATTTTGCATGCTAATGTGCAGCAGGCATCTGTAAAAACTGAAACAAAAAAACCAAGTTCATTGCCAGGGACACACGGCAACCCTGTAGGACAGAGTAGAGTGCTCCAGGGGTTTTCCAAGACTGTAACAGTTTATGCAACGAGAAAGTCCAGTCTTGCTCCCTGGGAGCTGGTTGACCTTATCATTAGCAGCTCAACCAGGAACAGTAGGCCTCTTAAGACCGCCAGGCCACTTAAGAGTCTATAAGAGGTCAGTTTATAGGATGCTTTCTCTTGTCTTGACCCGTGCATCAAGGCTAGAGAAAGAATGCATTGGTCTAGCTAGTTATGGGAGTGGATGCATTCCCAGAGTGTCTCTGTGATCCCTTGATGGGGAGTGGGGGTGGTGGTTTGGGATGAAAGAGGGGCTTAGCTGTATGCTGTTTCCTCTGAAGGAGCAGCAGGTGCGCAGCTCCCCAGAGTCTCCCCCATGGAGTTGTGAACGGCACCCCTTGGTAAACATACCGTGGAGGAGAGCTGGCAAACTAAGTGAGAGCTGGGGCTGGCAAGGGGGAGGAGGGAACCTACCGTGCTCTGTTTGTGAGTCAAGCAAAGGGCCCGGGCCTCACTGTTTCTCTGTTGGTTCAGGAAGAAGCCACCTGCATGGAGCTTACCAGGAAATGATCTGCTCAGGAGAGGATGGGGGAAGATGGGCTCGGAAGACCCAGCCAAAGGGAAGGGACTCTGGGACTGCCTTTCCCTCTGTTTGTTTTGAGTTGTTTGTTTTGTCTTGTTTTTCCTAATCGCCAGCTTCTAAGTTTCAAGGGAGTAAATGGAAACCAATTAGGAGGCTTCGGAGGTGCTGAGACTCAGCCCTGGCAGAACCGGGGATTGACGGGAGGCTTGTGTGGGGGGAGGGAGATGCAGCCATTGCCTGCCTGGTCATCTGGGAGAGGTACGCCCCCCCTCCCCCCCCTGTTTATCTGTTCCTCCCAGAAGAGCCCTGAGAAACCAGAAGGAGAATCAATTGGCATATTTGGCCCCATAAACAGTGTTGTAAAAATTTCATCCACTTGCAGAGGGAGACTCCGCATTGATATACCCAAACATTGGTGTGTTGCCAGCACAGTGCCAAACTCTCACCCGTCTTCCTGTTGGGATCAGGAAGGCACTGACTCCGAGGCTTAAATTCCCTGTTTCCATCTGAAGAAGGGGTAGGACAACTCTGAAGCCTGTGGACTCCTTCTTGCCCCTCAAGAGGGTAGAGTTCGAGGGAAGCTGTTCTTGGGGGGATGAGAAGGGAAAATAAGCATGTCTTTTTGGGTCCAATAGACTGGCATTCATCTCATTTCTTCTCCTTTCTAGCTCTGGGCCTTTAAGCAAATCACATGCTTCCTTTAGGATCTGCTCTTTGGTAAATTAGAGAATTTAGCCGGCCCACTTCAGTGGGTTTGTGGGGAGAGCTGAATAAACACCAGGATAGAAGATTTCTTGGTAAATCTGAACTGGAGAGCATCCCTCCCAGTCTATCCTTTGGTAAACATAGAAACCACGGAGCCATGAAATGGAGCAAGTTGGCCCAAAGACCCTCTGGGAGAGGGTGCAAAGACGTGATTCTTAATTCCAAGCCAAGGCCCAAAGCAAAGTGAAACCCAAGACAACATTTCCCAAGGACTGCCACCAGGAGTCTAGCCACTCCCCGTTGTCCCCTTTTCTGGGTCAGGAATTCAATCAATGCCTCCTCCTGGTACATCTCACTGGGGCTCAGGCCAGGCCCCAGTGCTGAAGTCATGCTGGCGGCCAAATGCGAGGCCTGGGCAGGAACAGAAAGTGAGTCCTTCTCCCGAGAACTCTTGAAATGTCACCCTCAGACCTGGCTGGAAGTCTCTTTTCCCAGGAGACCCTGGTGCTTTTGCAATTAAATCTTATTTTTGATCTCCTTCTGAGTCCCTCAGCTCCTGGCCTTTTCTGATGCTCACTCATCACTCGGGGCCAAGACCCAACCCTTCTCTGGTCTTCACTAGAAAGACGTCCCCGCCCTCCTCGGGGAGCCTGGAGTCCCAGGCCCGCTGACCCAGAGTCTCACGGCTGCCCTGCACAGGTGACACATGTCTGGCTCCAAGGCCCCTCTCAGCAGAATTTGAAATCCTGTTGATGTTCTGTCTCTTGCCTTCCCTGTGTGAAAGGGAAAAACTCATGAGCTCTGGAAAGGTGCAAGAAGCTGGGAATCTCAGTGTTGAAAGCGATCCTACATGGAATCACCTCCAAGCTTTCATCCACTTCAGAAGTCACGTCCATGGCATCCAGCCAGCTTGACATCTCCAATGAGATAGAATGCTCTGCTTCTCAGGCCTCCCACACATGTTGCTAGGTGTCAATAAGTTGGTCCTAGCCCCTAGCACCCTACACACAACAGAAGGAAACACTGCCTGGTCTTGTGTTTGAGCCCCTGGTTGCATCCATCTCAATCTATCCCCTGGAGAGACCTCCTTCTTTTTTTTGCTGTTCCTCTACTCTGCCATGCATGATGTCCTTCTCCAGGGACTGGTCTCTTCTAGTCTTGTGTCCCAAACACAGGAGACGAAGTTTTTTTTTTATTCCTTTCAGTACCATGGACTGTCAGAAGAATGCAAAATCTGTCTCAAAAGAAGTACAACCAGAATGCTCTCTCATGTACACTCACCTGCCTTCCAGAGGGATCTGTCTCTGGAGGAGGACGTTGTGCTTGGTAAAGTAGAGGGTCAGTAAAAAACAGGTCGACTCTCAATGGGATGTGTGATGGTCATGTGCTTATGTTAATTTCATGATTGAGATGTAGGGGTGGAGTCTAGCCTGTTAATCTGGAGATAGCCATTGGGTAGCCAATGAGGCCTCTGTGTGGGCATGGCTTTCTCCTGATACGTCTGGGAAATTTCACGGTATTTCCCTCGTGGAGGTGAGAAGCTATCTCCCCAGTTGTTGGGAGTTAGTCTCAGAGACAACGAACTGCAGACAAGACAAGATGGCAGCATCCAAGAAGCTGCAGGAGCCGGAGGAGAAGCCACATGGCCTTGCTCTGATGGAGCCAGACCTTTGAAGTTGGAGAAGCCACCTGGAGATCTCTGCCAGCGCTGAGTTGCTTCTACCACTGCTGGATGCTGTTGATGGACTCTGAACCCTGGAAACGAGGAGCCATGAGGGGACCCCCGCCAGTGCCGGGACTCTGAACTCACTGGCCTGTGACTTCGTGAGTCAGAAGGAGACGTTATGGACTAGTATCGGGCATATGGGCTAATATTGGACTTATGACTTTGTATTGGACTGGGTTGGGATGCTTTCTTAATGTCCTGTTCCACTTATATATAACCTGTACCCTTATATCCATATGTGTGTCTATGAATTGTTTCTCTAGTCTACATGGACTAACACAGGATGGATTAATACTGAAACATGGCTGGGCCCCAACACCGCCATGATGGTGAGGTTGGCATGGGACTTGATGGTCTTTCATTCTGATTTAGTTGGATCTACATGAGCCAGCTAGCACTTGATAGCACAGCAAGTTTTTGGCATCTTCTTAGTAGCTGCACCACACTGTGAAGCCATATTGAGTTTGTGATCAACTCAAGCCCTCAGATCTTTGTTTGGTATTTATTTACCATCATTTAATAATCATTTTATTGGGGGGACTCTTACAAATCTTATAACAATTCATCATTCAATGGTATTAAGCACACTTGTACATTTGCTGCCATCAACATTTCCAAAGCAGTTTCTTTCTACTTGACTAAGATATTTTTCTAATGAATCTCTGCCAAGCCAGAGCTCCTTTATCTTATATTTATACAAGTGATTCATTTAGCTTAAATGTAGACTTTATACTTAACACTTCTAGATTTCATCTTTGTGGTTTTGGCTTGTGCTGTAGCCTGCTGAGAGAGTCAGATTCTGGATCCATCATATAATTAATTTCTCCAAACTTTGTTATACAGATGAGGTAATTCTCCTTTCTCTGACCACCTTTGGCCCTGATAAAGAGATGGTATGACAGAGAAGATGTGTGTTGTATTTATTCTCTAAAGTAAGATTTCCCCCCAGGAGGCAGGGACATATTTTCTTGAAATATGGACATTGTAATTTAATATAATATATTATAGCTGCATTATATATTACAAAACTTTAAATTTGCTATTTTAACCATTTTAAGAGTGAAATTCAATGTCATGAAAAATCACATTCACATTGTACAAGCACCACCATCACTGCTCATTTTAAAAAATTTATCACTCAAAATAGAAACTCAGTAAACAAACAAACAACCAAATAAACAAAAATACCCCTCCAAACCATTGATTCCAACTTGGAATGACCCTGCAGTACAGAGTACATCAGCCTCCTGAGTTTTCAAGGTTGTAAATCTTTACCGAAACAGAAAGCCTAATCATTCTCAGGACAACCAGTGGTTTCAAACTATTGACCTTGTGATTAGCAACCCAGAAGATAATCCACCCTTCCACTAGGCATCCTCAGAAAGTCATGATCTTGGCTGAGCCCTGGTGGCATAGTGGTTGTGCGCAGGACTACGGCGCACTGGGATGGAGGTTCAATTCCAGTTCCACAGGAGCAAAGGCTGGGCCTCCTACTCCCACCACCAGAGGGCAGCGATGTCCAAAAAACAACAACAAAAAGAAAGTCATGCTCTTTCCAGGTAACTCTTATTCCCTGTTCCCAGTCCTGGGCAACTATGAATAAACTTTGATGTCCATGCTAGTATTTTTTTTTGGAGGGGGGCATCACTGCCCTCGGGTGGCGGGAGTAGGAGGGAGTAAGAGGCCCAGCCTTGCTGCTGGATTTGAACCTCCAACCCAGTGAGCCGCAGTCCGGCACACAACCACTATACCACCGGGGCTCAGCCTGCATGCTAGTATTGTTGCTGCTAGGTTCTCTCTAGGTGATTCTAATTCATAATGCTCTATGTACAGCAGAAGGAAACATTGCCTGTTCCGGAACCATCCTTACAAGTCTTGCTATGTTAGAGCCATAGCTGCAGCCACTGTACATATGAGTGATTACACAATATTTGTCCTTTTATATTTGAATTATTTCACTCAGCATGATACTCCCAAAGTTCATCCATGTGATAGCATATATCTTCATTTTCAATTATGATTGAATTGTATTAATTGAACTGACTGAATTCCATTGTATGGATATGTCACATTTTGTTTTTCTATCGAATGAATGTTTAGTGAATGCCAGCGTTGGTTCCAGTGTTTGGCTATTGGTTACTAATGATGTGATGAACACTGGCGTACACATGTCTGAGTGATTTCTTTCAAATCTTTTGGGTATCTACCTGGGAATGGACTTGCTGGGTCACATGGTGAATCTATATTTAACTCTATGAGGAGTCACCCACTGTTCTGCCTCATGGTTGTATCATTTTATATGTTGCTGCTGTTGTTGGGTCCCTAGAATCCATTGTGACTCGTAAAGACTCTCTGTACAACGGAACAAAACTCTTCCCACTCCAGTTCCATACCCACAATTGTTCTTATGTTGATGTAGACACTGTGTCCATCCATCTTGTCCAGGGTCTTTTGCTTTCTTGTTGCCCTGCCTCTTTACCCAGCATGATGTCCTTCTCCAGGGGTGTTTCTTCTGACAGTATGACCAAAATATGTCTTATACAGCCACCAATAATGCACAAGAGTTCTAATTTCTTTATATCTTCACCAACACTTATTAATACCTAATTGTGGTTTTGATTTTTGTTTTCTTAATGACTAATGGGGAGCTCTGATGATGCCATGGTTACGTGTTGGGCTGCCGACCATAGGTTCAGCCATTTGAAATCACCAGCAGGTCCTGGGGAGAAGTATGAAGTTTTCTACTCCCGAAAAGAGTTCAAGTCTTGGAGACCCAAAGGGGCTGTTCTCCCCTGTTCTGTAGGGTCGCTCTACGTCAGAATTGGCTTGATGGTAGTGAATTAATGTCTAATGAGGAGCTCCGGTGATGCAGTCTGGTAAGCATTAGAGTGGTCATTCAAGGTCAGTAATTCAAACCGACTGGTTGTGTGGTAGTTACATAATCTGTTGTCAATTTGAAACTTACTAGTGAAGGGGTGGAGTTTAGCCTGTCGATCAGGTTTCAGCTTGATGATCTCATTTAGAGGTACTAAGAAGATAAATACCTCTCTGGGGGCAGGACACACGCTCACTCCCTGGGAGACATGACAGCTAGAGGAGCCACATGGAGACCCCTGTCAGCACTGACACACTTACCATGCCACTGTATCCATAAGATTTCCCACCCACTGTCCTGTGATCTTCCTGCATTCGGCATCATTGCATGTGTTTTGTGAGTCTGAAAAGGACTTTATAGACTGATCTCAGACTTATAGACTTATCTGGACTAGGCTGCGACATTTTCTTTTCTTTTCTTTTTTAAATATAGATTTTATTGGGGGCTTTACAACATTCAACACATCTGTAGATCACTGGGTGCCAGACAGTCTAATTTTTGATGTCACAATTCCTTAAAAAACCCTACATACATTTAATCCCTACAATATTTCAGACAATGTACTAAGTGTAGATGAAATTCAGATGGACAAGTCAGAATCCATGAGTTCAAGAATTCTGTGTTGACTTGGGAACTTTACTTGGTGAATTACAAGAGCATCTAGTAGTCTGTTCAGAGACGGCCTGGTGTGCATGGCCAGGAGGCCAGATGAAGAGTAGCTCCCTCAAGTGGGTGATACCAGCTAGAATGGTATTTAAAGACCGAGTTGGGTCTTTCTGGGTTAATTTGTTGGAAGACATGGGGATGGAGCCCAGGGGGAGAATTTTTTCATTCCATCAGTTAGTCACTTTGGTGTCATGAACGTTGTAGCTTAGTCACCCTCTTTCCTTTGTGGCTCACTCTCTCATACCTTTTCCTCTAAATTTGGAATTTAGCCTCAAAGTCAACAGGACCTAAAGGAATATGGATGATGGTGGAGATTAGAAGTAGAGAGGAAAAGGCAGAGCAAAGTAGGAGGGTTGACTTTCCTTCTTTTTAATTAGCAAACCGATGCTATATGTCAGATGCTATATATCAGAGAGAGAGAGAGAGAGAGAGAGAGAGAGAGAGAGAGAGAGAGAGAGAGAGAGAGAAGAGAGCGAGCTTGGACTTCTCTTTATCGATGGATGAAGCTGGAGAGAGATAGATGATCGATAGATGATAGATAGACAGATGTTGTTCTGTCCAAGCGAGATTATACACATAGCTTCATCACTTCATTTGAGTGCAGTGCCATGAGGTCTCATCAGGCCATCTGATACTCTCCTTTCCAAATATTCGACAAGACACTTCAAAGTCAAACCCAAATGGTGCTTGAATATCTGAGTTACAGCTCTTTTGGCCTCTGTTGAAGCATTTGCCTCCATTTCATCCCTGCAACCGTTACTCCATGGGCGACATCTGGACCAAGAAGGAACCTTGGTGGGAATGCTTTGCATAAGTATCTACCCCCCCAGCTCTGAAACCTCATCTGGGTGTTAGAGCTCTGTAATTCATGCCAAAGGTTGTTCCCTGCAATTTCTCTTTTCCTCCCCTCCCTCTGCTTCCCTTCCCCAGTGGGAGAGGAAAAGCAGCTATGCTTATAGAAAGATTGATTAGTTAAGCAAGTCAATTATATCTCTTGCCGAGAGCAACTGTATATTAAGTAATGCAGCAAAAATGATTGTCTGCACAGATCCATTTTGTCGAACAGCTGTTCCAGAGGCCCGGAAAGAGAAGACGAAGGTTAAAATCCCGTAATAGTCTTTGCTCCCCATTTCACCCCACCCCATCATGCATGGCCCTCCGGGGGCTCCATTTATTATGGGGTGGAATAAGGTTGGGTAATGAGCATGCTGGCGGTCTGCTCCATTTTGCGGGAAAATTCCCCTGCCTTGCCTTGGGCTCCCGGGCCTCCATCAGCACTGGCCTGGCTGCCCTCCTGCCAAGGGGGAGTTGACTAATGCCTGCTCTCAAGCTGGCAGCTTGTCTCACGCCTCTCGCCCCAACAGTGTTAAGAGTTCTGATGTAGAATCTAGAGTCCCAGGTTCAAATCCAATTACTGAATGCCTGATCTCGGCCAACTCTCTTTAACCTTTCTGAGTCTCAATGCCCTTATTAGTAAAATGCAACAAAATTTAGATGAGATAATGTGTTTGGAGGACGTTTGTGAGCCATGATATAATTCATTAAGGCTGCATGGTATTGTGCTAGGCACAGTAGAGGAGGAGATGGATGTGTACTATTTACTGGTGATTGGGCAGGGCTACCCTGTCGTTCAGCTTGAAGTACAAAGACCAGAGGTGGGTGCACACATGTAATCAACCATGCTCCTTTGTTTCTTAATCCCTGAAGCAATGGGGCAGGTTCTAGTTTCCCCTAGGTATGACACCTCATTCTTCTGGGTGACATTTGTTGTTTTTTAAACAGTTATCCTGTAAGGGGCCCTCCATGTTTGTTTTAATCTTGTATCCTCTGTACGGGGGCTGTGGTGTTCTAGCAGTTTAATTCTTACCTTCCATGGGAGAGTCTTGGGTTTGACTCCTGGCCAATAAACTTCAAGCCCCACCACCACCCATTTCCTCAGTGTTGCAGGGTTGAGTAAGTCTCAACAGAAGTTCTAGAATAAGACAGATGAGGGAGCAAGACCTGACAATCTACTTCCAAAAATAAGCCAAATGAGGGCCCAAGGGTCCAATGCCTTGTGCGTGGGGCTGCCAAAACTTAACCAACTAGATGGAAGTTGACATCAACAACAGCAACAACAGCAACATCCCCAGTTGGTTTATGAAGTATGCTTTTTATAATGCTTCCCTACCAACTTTGCAGACCATGGAATTGTCAGGAAGCAGCTGACTCCTTTGTGGCCTGAAGATGTGCAGGCAGTCATAAGTTGGGCGCTGGGTGGGCAGTGGGAGGGCACCAGGGTACATGGCTTTGTCCACTCCTGGGGCTATCCTAGGCTAAGGATCATTTCCTGTCTGTCTGTTTTGGGAGGAGACTCAGTCAAATAGTAAGCTTTACATTTTCTATTCTAGGTCAAATCTATCAGTGTTGTCAGAAGACATATAACAAGCTTTACCCCATTCTCTCTGTCATCAAGGATACCCCACCTGGCTCAAAAATCTCCCAGTTGAATTTCCACCCCTGTCTCTTCATTCTTTCAGATAGAGGGCTATTTTAGAATGTAGGTGCACTAGCTGAAAAAATGACTTAGCCCTCTCATTTATGTGTACCTCACTAAGAATAAGTCTATTAGATATCCCCTCTTAGGAGGCACTGTGTTGGAAGAGCTTTTAGTGGCATCAGGTGAAACTGAGGAGAACACTGTAGGTGATATGATTGTACCGCTCACAGAACTGTCTCCGGAGTCATGGTCATGAGCCTTCCATCTTCTCAGAGAGTCTGTTAGGCAAGGGCAGGTTAGTTCTGTGCCTCTGTGACTTTGCAAAGGAGGTCAAGTGCTTTCCCCTGTGTTGGGCACAGCAGGGTTCTAAGTGGAATCACAGGGGCCGCTGGTTTTTCTGGCCCAGAAGCCCATCCCCACTGTCTGATGGGCTTTCATCGTCTAGGGTCAGGGCTCAAATCTATGTGAGCTCCAGGTGACTTGGATTCTGCTTAGCTGGCAGACTGAGGGACTCCATTTTGTCTTGTCTGAGCAGTTTGGCAGCTTCATTTTCCAACTCTCAGGACACACCCCCTCCCCCAGGTACTTAGCCTAGAGATGGTGATCTCTCTGGTGCCCTGGTCTGTCCTGTGTTCCCTAATAAGATCTGTGACTGTGTGTGCAGAAGTGGATGGTGGGGGATGGTGACTCTGAAGTCGAGGGCGATACATATGGGCATCCAGCCATGGAAAGTGACCCTTTGGCTGGTAAGGGCCTCTAAGCAGAGACAAACGAAGTGAGTTCCACAGCCTCACATCAGGGAACCCTGATGCTTACATCTGGAGAAGTGATGAGCTCCTTTGAATAGGCGATTCTGGATTCTCTTGGTCTGTGTGCTTTGTCCAAGACGGTCTTTCAAATTGGGACCTCGTCGTGGTAGGGGATCATGTTCAATCTCTGACAGTTCCTTTCCTTCTCTCTCTTCTCATTGTAGACCAGAGTCAAATACCTGATCGATTTATTGGGTAACTTTTTTTTTGACGACCTTGTTTCTTGTCCCTCCAGGCATCTCCACAGTGTCTGTGAAGAAAGGGCCAGAAAAAATAAGAGAAGTCTTAAAAAAAAAAGCCGTATGTTTCATTGCTACTACCCTGTATCTTAACTGGCTCATCTCCTCCTTCCTCTAGTTCCCAAATGCTGCCTCCCACCCACTATCATGACCCCAATTCTACCACATAAATCCAGCTAGACCAGGAGATGTACAGTGAAGTTGGAAACATGGGAAATTTAGGATAGATGATCCGTCAAGACTAGTAATAGGAGTGGTAATACCAGGAGGGTGGAGGGATGGAGGAATATAAAGGGTGAACCAATTTCAGGGATCTACACGTAGCCTCCTCTCTGGGACATAGACAACAGGGAAGTGAGTGTTGGGACACATTGGACAGTGTACAGTATGAAAAAAATAACAATTTGTAAATTACTAAGGGTTCAAGGGGAAGGTGGGGAGGAAGGGTAATATAGGGAGCTGATACTGGGGGCCTGGAGGGAGGGAGGGAGGGAGGATGTTTTGAGAGTGATGATGGTAATAATAAGTGTGTACATGTGGCCTGATACATTTGATATTTGTATGGATTGTGATGGGAGTTGTATGAGCCCCCAATAAAATGATTCATTTAAAATTTTTTTTTGAAAAAACAAACATGCCATATGAATCTTCTAAGTAAGTGTCGGCATCTCTCACTGGGGAGAAGAAATATACGGGAAGATGAGAATAGCTGCCCTACTAAGAGGCAGGTGTGAGCTGCAACCCAGAAAGCAAATGTGCTACAATGTCAGGATGAAAGTGGGCTGAGGTATATCTAGTTTAAGCCCCTTTTCTTATAGATGAGAAAGAAAGAGAGGCAAGAAACCTTCCTCAGCATCAGTAATTCTTTGGTTTTACTGGGATAGGACTCAGTCAGATATGGTCTATGGTTGTGTGTTGACCCTGACAGCCTCAAGGAGATCAGAGGAAGTGGCTTCCTATTGCAAGAACTTGAAAGCATCTTCTTCTACTTTCTGGAATCAGAAAGATGTACCCTACCTATATCCTGGAGCCTGCGGGTGCTGTTAATGGACTTAATCACTAACCTAAAGTTTGAAGGGACAAGTAAAGCCAGCGGTACCTCCACAGAAAGACCTGCTGTTCTGCTTCAAAGAAATCAGTCATTGAGTTGACACGAGTTAGAATTTATTCCAGGACAATTTAAAAACAATGAAGACTTCCAGGAAGATGGTGCTAAATTAGCCCCGCTTTCCTTCTTCTCTCTCTTGGTTCTCCAAACAAGACCTTGACTCTTCCGAGATGTCTCCAAACTCTGCCTGACCAGTTAGCAAGAAATGTACACTCTCTTGTAAGACTTTGAATTACTATCTGCAGCTGTGCTGTTTCCCCCAACCCTATTACCCTGCTAACCTGCTAAAAATGTATCTGATAGCTGGAGAGGGCAAGCAGGCCAGAGATCCATGAGCAGGCTGAGGATCTGGAACAAAACTGTCCTCTTCCCTTGGCTGTGGATACTGAGCTAAGTCAGTATGAGCTGGATCCCCTTCCAGCCTCAAATGATAGAAATATAGCCAGTGGGATCCCAAACAAACAAACAAACAAACAAACAAACTATGTACAAATTATTTATCGTTTCTCTGTAGTGATCCTTAGATCAACCTATAAAATGCCAGTTACCAAAGAGGGGGGGGTTGAGAAGAAAAAGAAAAATCATACAAAATCAGTAAATAGATATCCAGATTATAAATCTATTTTTGGAAATGGATACACATTGAAAGGGCAAACAGAGTAGAATGGAATCAATGGAAGACAGAAAAAATAAAATGAAATGAAAATTAAACCTATATCGATGACCAAGATTCAATAAGATTTATGTCTTTCCTTTGTTGGAACATAAGTCTTCTTTGAGAGGGTAGCACATCCTTGGGAATGAATTTGTTAGATCTTGGGTGGTGGGTACGAGGGTACTTGGAGCCAGGTGTGCTGTGGGTGGTGGGGGTTAGTTGCCATCAAGTTGGCTTCAACCCATGAAGACCTTGCGCACACAGAATGAAGTGTTTACTCAGTCCTGCCCCCTCTTCATAATCCCAGATACCTGTCTGAGTTCCTGGTTGTTGCTCTTGTGCCAATCCATGTCCTTGAAGGCTTCCCTCCTTTTTCCTTTCTGAAGAGGGAGTTGTGGAACTTTATCAAGAAAGGTGCACAAAGAGAGGCAGAGAGAGAGAGAGATGAAGAAGGCTGTTTTTCAGTTTAGAATGTCCCCAGGGCCATTGTGCCTAGATTTGAGGTGGGTTGTGGAGGAGGTGGGTGGATGAATCTGAGGCTGCTATTCTGGGGGAGTGTTTGCCACTAAACCTCTCCCTGGGCCAGCATGATGAGAATTATTAGAGCACCTGCATGTGTTTCAGTGATTGATCAGCCCTCCCACCTGCATCTTGCTTGAAGACTGCTTTCTCTACAGATCCCTCTTCCAGCTTTTACTATTTGATTAACTCTCTGCACAGCCTTGACTGCACTCTCTGCTTCCTGTAGTTTGAACTTTTTACCATCAGGATATGTGGTGTCTTTGGGACATGGACTGTGTCTTTGCATATCAAACAAGTAAGGCAGGCAGATATCCCAAGGTCTCTTCTGCAACTAGATACACGCTTGTGTCCCCCTGAATACTTCTGCCAAGTACCAGAACTGGGGCAATGTCATAGCCAGACTATGGAAAAAGTGAGGTTCATCCCATTTTGCAATTCCCCTTTCTCTCATATAGTCGTATGGACTAGTTTTGTCACCGGGCACCAGGAATGTCCCCTCACCTGTCATGTCATTTTGGATTGGGTTTCAAGATGATTAAACGCTTTGGCTATAGGCTTGAGGGGCTGTTGTAGACTGAATTGTACCCTCCCTTTATACACTCCAAATATTATTCTCAGTACCATGCAATTGTCCTCCATTTTGTGACCTGATGTAATTATCCTATATGTTCTAAATCCTAACGTCTATGAAATTCATGAGGCAGGATTAGCAGAAGTCTATTTCAAGTATCACCCATTTGAGGGAGCTACTCTTCATCTGGCCTCCTACTCATATGCACCGTGCCATTTCTAAACAGACTACTAAATGCTCTTGTAATTGACCAATGTACATGTTCCCAAGTCAATACAGATTTCCTGTCAGCTTGGATTCTGACTGGCACATCTGAGTTTCCTCAATACTTAGTCCTTTGTCTGTAATACTGTAGGCATTCAATGTAGGATTGTTAATGACTGATGGCATCAAAAATTATCCTGTCTGCTACCCAAAGTGATCTATAGAGTCAATGCAATCTCTGTCAAAATCTCAACAGTCCCTTTTACCAAAATGGAAAGTCCAATCCTTATGTGATGTCAATGCTATTGTTCTGTAACTTGCACGTTCAGTTGGGTCACTTTTCTTTGGAGTGGGATCAACTTTGGCTCTCTTTTAGTCAGTCGACTAGGTAGCTGCCTTTCATATTTCTTGGTCAAGAGAAGGGACCCTGAGACAAGTGGAAGGACTATCTCTGAAAATAAACTGCCCACTCCCAGCTCTGGTGGAAACTGACATGGAAGTTTTACGTTGGCTTCTGGTCTAACCCATAGTGCAGGGATGCTCAATATGTCAACCGTGATCTACTTATCAAACGCAAATGTAGTGTGGGTAGGTCATATAGCATTAAAAAATTTGACAAAACCCTATCACCAATCCCATCACTAAATTGATATACAGTGCAGCCAATCAGATACAATCTTAGTGTCAAACACATGCACAAAAAACTGTGAGAAGTACTGCAAAATCGACAAGTTAAGTCAAGTGCTTTCAAGGCTTTTCTTAGCTCCAGCCAGTCACTACATTCCTGTGCTATCCTTTTGGGGAAGATGCTGAGTTTGATTCACTTGCACCCAAAATTACAGCACTGTTTCACCTAACTCTTCTGCACTGGAAGATGAGATTTTGACACTACAAGCTGACATTCAGCTCAAGTCCAGAGAGTAGGAACAGTTCTGGAACTTATTTGCAGAGGGAAAGTACCCAAACATGAGAAAATGTACTATCTCCTTGACTGCATTATTCAGCTATACTTATTTGAGTCAGTCTTTTTCCACATAAAGATCATTAAGTCCAAGTACCGTTTCACCATGACTGATGATCATTTGGTAGTGTGCTTGAGGCTGGCTGTCAGCAGCTACTGTCCGAGCTATGCATCCCTGGCTCATTCCATTCAGTGCAAGTCATCAGAGTAAGCTCAGGTAACGACAAAAAATGTGTGCATAGTTAATTGTGTTGTATGTGCAATATGAACTCATGCAGTTATACAAGGTACATATACATTGTACATATAAAGAATTCTCAATGTATTTATGAATGAATGTTATAAATAAAAAGATATACATATTTTCCATTTTTGTCTTTGGTAGATCATTTTGACTTCATTTTTTTAGGTTTAAATCTTTTTAAAAAAATCATTTTATTGGAGACTCATACAACTCTTATCGCGATTACTACATACATCAATTGTATGCAGACCACATTTGTACATTTATTGCCATCATCATTCTTGAAACTTCCTCCTTCTACTTAGGCCCTTGGTATCAGCACTCTATATTTCTGACTTTATCATTTTATAAGTGCTCACATATTGAAAAAGTGTGAACACTTCTGCTGCAGTGTTTGGATGAAAATGAGGCCATTGAAGAGAGAGGGTGTTCCATAGCAGTACAATGCTGCCAAAGTCCTGGAAATCTACCATATTTCTATTGGCATGTACACATCTCCTCTAGCAACAAGTAGAAGCTAAGTTTTTGACAAGGTGCTAGTAGGAGCCTGGAGAGAGAGACTCAGTTCTGTCCTTCATGGAGATACTGGTTACTAGTTTCTGGGCCCACAGGAAAGGCCTCTGGGCCTGTTCTCACATTTTAACTGTGATGAACCAGGGAGCAGAAAACCCAGAGGAAGTGAAACTGAGACAATGAGAGTGTTGAGAATTTCAGCATATAATGTCCCCCTTGTTTGGCCATGGAAAGGGACTACAACAAACTGGAACACAGTCAGTGGAGAATGGCAGAGGTATAACAGATAAAAGTTGATTCTTATGAAAAATGGTTGAAGGAAATCAAGATGTCTGACCTGAAGATAAAAAGACTTTGAAAAGCATTGTTACTGTCTTCTAATGCCCAAGGCTTATGGTGAGCCAGCCAGGACACCATTGAAGAGTAGAAACAGGATGTGTGTTGATGCCTCAGAAAGATGATATTGTGTTCCTACAAGGAAGAATGACCTCCACTTGGAACTGATCAAGGGTGACTTGGGCTTTGAGGGAGGTTTCTAGTTCCTGACCCTTGGAGATAGATGGACAGGCAAAGGCTTGGAAACTTCTTAAGGAGGAAGCAAGGATCAGAGGCAGTTGGAGTCCATGTGGAGATGACCTTAGCTATAGTTGAGGAATGGGATTTGATCACCTGGAAGTCCTCTTTCAACTACAGTCTTCTCGGATTTGAGAAGAGTCTGATCACAGGTAGTTCAAATTTCAAGCTGAGGTGGGGCCAGTCTTCCTTGCACCAGCCCTGCTTCACAGTGTGAGGGAATGGAAGATGCACAGGGATTCCTGAACAGATGCAGTGTGAAATTCTCTTGGTGACTGACTGTTTCTTATGGGTGAGATCCCGTGCCAGAGGGAGAATTACAACAGTTGAGGGATTTAACTGAGTGAGGTTTCCTGCCGAGAGAAGGCAAATTCTATAAGAACTGTTACGCCAGCCGTATTCTATTGAATTATCCAGATATGTTCACTTGCTAAATCTAGGAAAATGGCAGCTGCCTATGAAAACATCTGGGGCTATTTGTACTTTAAGACTCCGTGAAGTCGGAGACCTGGTTTCTAATGTTGGCTCTGTCCTATCCTGGCTGGATGGCCTTGGCTGAATGACTTTTGCTCTGTGAGTTGTTTCAATGCTTTCATCTGCAAAATGAGGATAATTCCTATTTCACAGTGCCGAGTTGAAATTTAAACCAGACAATGCATGTAAAGCAGTATTTAGGCTCAATAAAAGAGAGTTATGCCTCCTGAGGATCTAGACATTCTTAACTTCAGATGGTCTCTTTCCTAGTCCTCATTTTCAGGGGGATCCTAGATAGAGACCTCACCTGTTGATCTGACAGGCAGGTACTCACTCACCTTGTGTGAGATTCTGGGCCCAGAAGCTGTCACTGGCTTATGGCTTGTTAGGAGATGGACAAACCTGGAGAAGCTCAAGGTCAAGCCTTGCTCTCTGCTGATGTGCTGTAGAAGAGTAGAGGTCATCGGTGAAGGAAAATATAGATGCTGAAGAAAGAGAGGAGGTGGGTGTGGGTGTGGCTGTCACTGTGGAACAAGAGTGGATTGGAACAAGAGTAAAACACAGATTCATGCACATTAACACACCCTCCTCAGTAGTACCTAAATCCATCTATGAAGACCCTCTCCTGTATTGCAGCAGGGGAGAGTTGTTTTGTGCAGTTCTCTGCAGATTCTAGCTCATCAGGGATACTGCGTTGGAAAGCTTGGGGATACAAAGTAGGTGACATGAAGAACGTGATGGAAATCCAGGAAGTCTCAAAGAGGATTCTTCAGAGGATTTTCTTATCTATAGCCCTCATTTTGCACCCATCATTTTGGACCCACCTGGATTCTGCATTCTGAGGTGATCTGGGCATATGTCCACATCTGCTTTCTAGGCCCTTAATGAACTTTGCTATCTTACCCTTGAGTATAATACTGTGAGAGGTCAGAATAATGGTCAAATGATGGAGCCAGAGGCTAATTCATGTGCTGCTCTGCCTGAGTCACGTGTCTAATGTCTTGGACCCCAGAGCTGAGTAGAAACTTTTAGTACAGAAGGTGAGCCTCAGAATGGTATAAACTGCCCTATATCCACTAATAATTTCTTCCTCTGCTTTCCAATTTTAGTGTCTGCTGTATATTCTTGTGAGCTGTGCTCTGACTTGGTGTAATCGCATGTAAACAGAACAATCTCCAGCACCTGCAAGTCCATTTTAAAAGCTTTTGGGCCAGCCCATCTCACGCTCACTGGCCCTCTGCTTCATCAGAGATGATGCCTTTCTTCCTTTAATGACTGATCCCTCCTGTTGACCTCTCCGGAGTGAGTAAATTGGACAATGATTGGTTGTGATGCCTGCTGTTTTCATTTGCTAGTTTTTAGAAATCAGTTTCCAGGCCTTTCTTCCTAATCTGTTTTAATCTGGAAGCGCTGCTGAAACCTGTCCATCAGGAGTGAACCTACTGGTATTTGGAACACTTGGTGACATGACTTCTTGCAACACAGCAATGTGCAAGTGACGACAGTACAAAAACTGGTGGCTGGGTAGTGAGTCTGCTGTGTAGTGACGGTTCAACACATCCTTGTTGATGACTCAAAATGAAGTGATGCATTGCTGCACTTACGTCAGGTAAGACACTTGCTAGCCCAGGCCTTTGACTCATTAATCCTGACAACAATGTGATATATTATCACTGAGGAGAGAAATTGAGGCTTGAAGTAGTTCGGAGCCAAATGGTGTGGCCTTTTCAAAGCCCATACTCCATCGCATCATGCTGCTTCTTGAACCTCACTTTGTATCCTCAATTAATCCACAGTTGTATCCCCTGCCCCAGCTGTGCCTTTTCAATGTGCCTCTTCACTCATTTCATTTTCCAGGGTTAGATGATAAATTTTGCATGTGGGAATGTGATTATATTTCCCTCCGACTACTTTGTTCACAGTTAGAATAATACCACTATCAGATGGTCAAGTGATTGGAACCTTGGAGAGCTATTACCACACCATTGCATTTCAATTATAATTTAAATACCCAAATGACTTAATTTTATTGGAATAGCCAAGTATCTTCATTCAAGATGAATCAAAGAGAGCTTAGGAACAGTTTGATACAATCTTTACCAATTCTGTGATGATTGGCAGTTATTGCTTCATGTAGCTTCCATCTTATTATGGAGTTTGGATAGAAAACCCCATTGATGATTCTCTAGGTCTTGGTCGTTGCTGAAACTCTGGAGGCTGGAGAGCAGCTTAAGGTTGAAAGTGAACCCCTTAGCTATGGTAAAATTCTCCTTGCCCAGTGAGATAGTCACCAGCCACATGTTGCTGTTGAGAACTGGAAAGGTGACTAGTCTAAAATGAAATGGGCATTCATTATAAAATGTGCATATAATTTCAGAGAAGTAGCACAAAAAAGAGAACAGGTTGAAATACTGATATTTTCAATATAAGAACAAAACAAAATTCCAACTCACTGCTATCAAGTTGACATTGACTTACAGTGACTCTGTATAGGAAAGGGTCACTGTCCTATACAACGTCACTGTCCTATTCTGCACAGGATAGGAAACCATGTGAGTTTTGACTGTCAATCTTTATGGAAGTATCCTCCCCGATAGTTTTGATACAGGATACATTAATAAAATGCATGATTAATTTCACTGGTTTCCTTTTACTGGGAACTTGCCTTGTATTTCTTGGGGGCTGTGCTGTTCTAGAAACTGAGTTTGCTGTCATTGCTCAATCCTCAAGTTCCAAGTTGCTCCCAGATTAAAAACTAAAGTGGAAAATAAATTTCAGGTAACAATCTAATCCCCTGACTTGTTGTGAAGAAGTATGGCAGGCTTTTTCCCATTTAGAAGGAGGTTTCTCAACTCCTTTACCGACCTCTTCTACCTAACACCCTCTTCAAAAGAAATTAAGGTCTTTGACCTGTACTTGAGATTTGCTGAAAATTCAACCCGTGGTAATTTTATCCATTAATCAAAAGAGATTATAGGAGACTACAGCCTCATAGAGTGTCAAGGCAAGATTGATAAAAAGACAGTGAGGCATGGTCACACCCAGATTAGCTTAGGTGAAGAGCAAATGAAAGTCAAGATCAGAGTAAGTCAGAAAAAGTCTAAGCCAAGGTCTGAGGGCCACTGTAGAGAGGACTTCAGGGCTTTTGGTTAGAATCCCAAGCAGTAGGAGCCTTTCCAGCCAAGGAGAGCTAAGGGCCTCCTCTTCCCACTTCCCTACCAATTCCTGTCCCTGATATCTTATTGCCAGACCTGGCAAGACAAGTCATCTTTAAAGTAAGTCCTGATTCTCCATCACAGAAGTTCTCTCCATGCCCATCTTTATAGAACCCATAGACTATGAATCAGCTATTGGTGTTCTGCCTCCTGAGTGAACATGTCCTTATTTGGGGACTTAGATCCACTCCAGGCTGGTGAGAGGCTGGGGTTTCAAGACTAGTCTTTCCGTTTGGGGTGGTGGTCCTATTATCTGGACTTTACCTGTTCTCTGAGGACTCGTATTGTGGCGAAAATGTAGTCATGATGCCAGATAGTTGTGGGAAAGGACAACTCTCTCCACCAGAGTATTAAGAACATCTTCTCTAATAATTCATTTTCTCTTTGCTGTATGAAAATTATGTAGCATCTATGTTTATGCATGAATGCTGATTAACTTTTCCTTTTCAACTTTTTGTTATATAAACCCAGAAGGATGGACAGAAGAGTATAAGAAGTCCTGAGGTCCTACAAAAAAAAAAAAAAAAAAGAAGTCCTGTGGTCCATCACCCAGCCACAACAGTGACCAACAACATATGGCTACATTTTTTTCTCCTGCTTTCCATTCCTCCCTACTCTTTGTCAGATATTATATTGCTTCATCCAAAAATACTTTATTTATGCATTTCTAAGAGATAAGGGCTCTTTTTCTTCAACATAATCACAATATCATGTTAACAATTGAACAATTTTAGCTTTTGAAGTAATGCATTCTCTTTGTAAAATATTCAGATAATACAAAAAGGTATAAAGAAGAAAGAAAAAAATATTCTTAATACCCAGAGATAATAGAGACTAGCATTTTGGCGAATGTACTTATGTATAATATGCTTCACACATATTCTTCACATAAATATATGCTCTAGATAATGTTTGCTCTAGATAATATTTCTTATATGCATTTACAAGACTGAAGTATAGAATACCTAGAGAGAAATGAAGTGCACCAATTATAAATGTACAGTTCAATAAATGCTCACAATTATGTAACAGCCTGGTACTCATATCAAGATTATAGATTATTCCTCAGCCTTAACCCCCCTCTGTAACTCTATCTGATACTATCCCACCAAACAGCATCACTAATATCACTTGCACATGTTTTTAAATTTCATATAAATAAATGTATGACATATACTTACATAAATAGAATCAGATGGCATCTACTTGTTTCTGTTTGGTTTCTTTTCATCCTTATTCTATTTGTAATGCACTTCCATGCGGTTGCAGGCAGCAATAATTCACATTCATTTTCTATGTGCTGAAGTAGTCCCTTGATGGACTTATCACAATGTTCTTATTCATTCTTCTATCGATAGGCTCCCTCCACCCCCAGTGTTGCTATGAAGAGTGTCTTTTGGCATTCATATGCAATAGGCCATATCGCTACAGATTAATTGTCATTGTACCAATTTATTCTTGTACCCACAGTCTATCAGAATTCATGCGAGCCACATACTTGCCAATACTTGATATTATCAGTATTTTAATTTTTTTGTATCTGTTGCATGCGTAGTGATAACTAATTGTAGTTTACATTTGCATTTTCCTGATGACTAATAAAGGTCCCTGGCTTTTCACATGCTTATGAGCAGGATATCCTCTGTCATGAAATGAAGTGCCTTTACAGGTCTCCTCCTGTGTTTCTATCCTTTTCTTCTTATTCATTTGGTGATGTTGACACTGGTTGCTTTTGAAGATTGGGAAAGGTAGCAAAAGGGGCGTGAAATGCCAGTTTGGGGAACACTGTGGATGATCGTGGAAGCCCCAAATCCATTTGCAGTGTCCTGACATGGCTTGAGTCTCTGGTAAATTCTCCTATTCACAGGCTAGAGATGCGAAGAGCCATAGTATCAGACAAAGAGCACGGTTGAGTGGATTGTAGCAGGGATATTTCAACTGGAATGTAACACTGTGTTAGTAGATCTCCCATTTGGACCCATTTGGAATTTATTCTAAATTTTTAATATTCTCTGCTTTCTCTTGTTTTATGTGGCCATTGTAGCTGGGTCCTTTTTTTGTCTTTGTTTTACATGTTTTTTCTGCAAAGGGAAGCCAGGATAGGTGAATTTATGGAAACGGTAGCTGCATTAATGATTGCCTAAGGTCATGGGAGGGGAGGGTGGAGGAAATGGGGCATCAACACCCATGGCTACAAGAGACAAGAAACGTTCTAGAATTGATTGTGGTGATGACTGCACAATACTTGTCGGGAGGACTGAATTATTGAATTGTATATGCTAGCTGTTGCTCAATAAAACTTTATTTAAAAAGGTCAGTGAAATGCACATACCTTGACCAAAGTCAGTGGTGCTGATTAGCTGTGCACACAAGTAAATGACATTTTTGGTAAAGGATATGGCAAAGATAATTTTTGCAATACCACCACGAACCAAAAAATGTGTCTGGTCACATACATAGGCATTCAAGGATAGACATATATAGGTATGGGTATGAATCTGTGGGGATATATATGTTCACAGATAAATGTGTCTATAGGTATTTACTAAGGAACCACCGTGGTACTGTCAACTAAGTGATGGAAACTGCTAACTTTGAAGTCAGGGGTTCAAACACACTAGCCACTCCTCAAAAAAGTTGCAGCTGCCTGCCCCATGAAGTTTTGTACCCTCAGAAACCATCTGTAGGGTTGCTGAGTTGGTATAGGCTTGATGACAGGGGTTTCTAGTTTTATAGGTATATCCCATCCTAGCAAACAATAGAGAACATTGTGGAGAGTGGAAATTCCACAAAACTTTTGGGGCTCCTGTGGAACTTGTACATGGACCGAGAGGCAGTTGTTCAAACAGAAGAAGGGGATGCTGAGTGGTTCAAAACCAGGAAAGGTGTGCCTCAGGATTGTATCCTTTCACCCTATCTATTCAATCTGCATAACGCATACTCAATCTGTATGCTGAGCAAATCATCTGAGAAGTTACCTATGTATAGATCTATGTACATATACTTATATACTAAGTATTAAGGTAGCAGAGAGACATTGGACCTTTGCTCAAGTACTCTCTCAATGCAAGAACACTTGGTTCTAATAACCTGGCATTCTGTGATGCTCACCTTCCTGACATGATTACTGAAGACAAAATGGTTGCATTAGCAAATATGGTGAAGACAACTGACAGGGCCGGGCTATCAAAAAATATAGTGTCTAGGGTCTTAAAGGCTTGAAGGTAAACAAGTGACTATCTAGCTGAGAAGCAAAAAAAACCCACATGGGAGAAGCACACCAGCCTGTGTGATCATGAGGTATCCACGGGATCAGATATCAGGGATCAAAAACCTAGAAAAAATTGTATCAATGTGAATGAGGGGGAGGGCAGAGTGAAGACCCAAAGCCAATCTGTCAGGGTCACAAGGAAGAGATGATCCAGTCAGTGTGCAATATAGCATTGATGAAGCCTACAACTTTCCTCTAGTTCTCTAATGCTTCCCCATTCCCCATTATCATGACCCTAATTCCACCTTACAAACCTGGATAGGCCAGAGCATGTACATGGGTACAGATAAGAGCTGGAAACTCAGGGAATCCAGGACAGACAAACCCCTCAGGACCAATAATGAGAGTAGCAATACCAGCAGGGTTAAGGGTAATGTGGGGAAAGAAAGTGGGAACTGATCGCAATGACCTACATATAACTCCCTTGCAGGGGGATGAACAACAGAAAAATGAGTGAAGTGGTCAGTGTAAGACATTAACATTTAAAAAAATAAATTATCAAGGGTTCATGAGTGAGGGAAGGTGGGGAAGGGGGAAAATGAGCTTATACCAAGGGCTCAAGTAGAAAGAAAATGTTTTGAAAAGGATGGCAACATATGTAAAAATGTGCTTGACACAGTGGATGTATAAGATGGATGAGTTGTAAGAGCCCCCAATAAAGTGATTAAAAATTAAAATAACAACATGGGATTGAAAGAAGGCTTATTACCAAGCTGCAATATGTAGATAACCCAAGTTTGCTTGCTGACAGCAAGGGGTATGCAGTTTTCAGGATGGATTGCAAATCAATGTAAATCCAAATACTCACAACTGGACCAATAGACACGATAAACAGGGAGTAGATTGAAGTTGCCAGGGATATTGTCTTCCTTGAACCCAAAATCAATGCTCATGGAAGCAGCAGTCAAAGAGATCAGACATCATATTTCATTGGGCAAATCTGCTGCACAAGACGTCTTAAAAATGTTGAAGAGCAAGGATGCCACTGAGAGGAGTAATGTACCCCTGAGTCAGTCAATGGCATTTTCAATCATGGCGTAGGCATGGAAGAGGTGGTCCATGAATAGGGAAGTCTGCAGAAGAATCGACACATTTGGATTATGGTGCTTGGGAAGAAGATTGACAGTCCCTTAGACTGCCAGATGAACAAACGCATTCATGTTGACAGAAGTGCACTCAGAATGTTCCTTGGCAGCCAGGATGGTGAGCCTTTGTCTCCTACACGTTGGACAGATTTGTGAGAGAGACCAGTCCCTGGAAAAGGACATCAAGCTGGTTCAAGTGGGAGGTCAATGCAAAAGTGGAAAACGCTCAATAACCTGCAGCGACATAGTGTCTGCAATGCAACAGCCATTGTGAGGTTGGCGCAGGACAGTATGGGGCTTCATTCTGTTGTGCACATGGTCACAGGGAGTCACAGCTGACTGGACATCTAACAATAGTAGGCATGTGTATATGTATATCCACATATATATATATATACACACACATGATAAACTACATAGGAGACATACTTATGGATGTTTCTTCGACATAGCCAAATACCTTGTGAGATTGGTTTCCTGAATTTTAAATGATAAATTTAAATTATATGTTCAAGCATAAATTAAAGCACATAAATTATATGCTGCACATCCCAGTGGGGTGAACTGTGTCTGGGGTCTTCAGTGCTTGCCAGTGGCCATCCAAGGCACAAGATTATTGGTTTCCTGCTTGTCTGGAACAAAAGAGAAAGAAATGAACAAAAAACCCAAAGAATATAATCTACAGAATCCATGCCTTCACCTATCCTAAGTCTAGATGAACTGGATAGCGTCTGGCTACCATGATTGACTATTTTGCTCAGGGTCACAATAGATGGATCCTGATAGAATGAGAGATAAATGTGGAGTAGACCTCACATTCTTAAAAAGTCCAGAATTATTGGGCCAGTTGAGACTGGAGGACTTCCTTTTATCTTGTGGTACTCTATAAACTTTAAACCGAAATAATCTTTTGAGGTCACCTTTTAGCTAAATAACAGATGGGCTCATAAAAGAAAGAATATCACCTAGGAATAATGTTCTTCTGGTCTTAGAGTCCATTAAAAAATCATGTGTAGAAGGTCAAATTGTCAAAAATTATTCAATTGCAAAGATTAAAATGGGCCGAGAAACTAGAATGCTGAAGATAATACAACCAGAACCGATTGATGAGAATGATGACTTATTGTAAAAAAATGTGAAGAATATCACTAAGTACTTTGTGTAGGCATTGTTAAATGGGGACCTGTTATGCTGTATGTACTTTCATCTGAGACATAATAAAATCATACTTTTAAAACAAATGAAGCTACATGGAAATAATTGGCTCAGTGGATTAATGGGCCATGCATTCATCCATTCATCTCCATGATCCCAAGACTAGAAGAACTAGATGGTGCCTTGTTATCACTACTCATTGCTCTCAAAACATTAGTAGGACCTGCATAGAGTGGGAGAAAGATGTAGCACAAGTGAAAAGCTCAAAAAAGACAGGCTGACTAGAAATGAATTCACTCTCATAGCTTAATTCTTAGCCAAGCATTAAACAAGCCTACAAGGAGAACAACAACACTGTTAAGGTGCAGCTACCTTAGAATAATAATCTATTTTATATCAAAAGGGCAGTATTTCTGCAGAGATAAAGTTCAGAAAGTTTAGAAAAGAAGGAAGAATGGAAATAGAAAACTCAAGGAAGAAGTGAACCAAGTGATAATTATGAGGATTGCAGTCAATGCCATGAAATGAAATGTCTATGAATTGTTCACTAGAAAACAGATTAGTACATAAACTTTCATTCAATTCACAATAAAAAGCTTTTATTCCAAAGGAAGAAATACTTATTCCAAGTTCATGAGTATATTCTCCTATTATAGAAGTTTATTGGTTTACCTTTCTTTTTTTGTTTGCAACTCACCTGGATCTGGTTTCTGTGTATGGTGTGAGATAGGTGTCAAAATTGATTTTTTTACAATTTTTTCTCTTAAATGTAAGATCATCCAAATATTGAAAAGACTGTCTATTTATCAGAGTTTCATTATGCCATTTCTGTTTTCAATCAAATGTTAGTATGTGTTGCGTATTTCTGGAATTTCTATTCTGTTCTACTGTGCATTTCCTAATCTTATGACAAGTTCACAGTATGTTAAATATTAAATCTTTATAATCTATCTTATATCTGATGATTTAAGTCCTTCAAGTTTGTTCTTTTTTTATCAAGATTTAACTTGGCTATCATTAACCTTTTGAATGTTCATGTGTATTTTATAATCAGTCTGTCAAAAAATGAGATCTTGATTAATTTGAGAACAGATAACTTTGCAACAATGGTTTTTCAACAATAAATATTCTATAATATCCAATTTATTTAAGTCTTCTTTAGTTTACCTTAATAACATGTGCAAGTTTTTAAAAAATGATTTTATTGGGGGCTTGTACAACTCTTACCACAATCCATACATACATCCCTTGTGTCGAGCACATTTGTACATTTGTTGCCCTCATCAGAACATTTGCTTCTACTTGAGCCCTTGGTATCAGCTCCTCACTCCCCTCCTCCATGAATACTTGATAATTGATAAACTGCTATGACTTTTTCATGTCCTACACTGCCCGAAGTCTCCCTTCATCCACTTTTCTGTTAACTGTCCCCAGGGGGGAGGTTATAAGTAGATCCTTGGAATCAGTTCCCCCTTTTTACACAACCTTCCTTCTATCCTCCCCGTATTGCCACTCTCACCACTGGCCTAGAAGGACTCATCTGTCCTGGAGTCCCTGTGTTTCCAGTTCCTATCTGTACCAGTGTACATCCTCCAATCTAGCCAGCTTTGTTAGATTTTTATTGTAAGGTCTTGCACATAGAGTTTGCACTTAATTTTTTTGCACATATATTTTGCATTTTTAAGTTTTTATAATATTTTTGAAAGTGGTTTCTATGATAGTTAAGGTCTTTTGGGTCAACTTGCCCAATGAATACATGTGGGATTAATTGAAGAGCGGAGAGATAAATGTCTCGGTGAACCTTGCCTTTCTTGTTTTTTGTTCTCTGATGATGAGACCAGGGTGCAGCTGCCTTAGCTAGCTTTCTGCCTCAGCTTACAAGGCTCACTTCCTGTCAGACATCCCCAAGGAGAAGCCATATGGACCTACCCTCAAGCCCTGGGTGGTGGAGCAGCTGTGTGGAGACCTCTGCCATTGTTAAGATGTTTACATGTTCACTGATTTGGCTTTCCTCCTGCATTTGAAGTCATTGTAGGTGCTTTGTGAGTTGAGCAGGACTTTATAGATTGATGTTGGACATATGTGCTAATGTTGGATTTATCGACTTGAACTGGATTGGGATGCTTTCTTAATGTACACTTACCCTTTATAAAAAACTCTCTCCTAAAATATGAGTGTCTATGAATTTTGTTTCTCCATTCTACTCGAACTTAGTATCTTTCAGAGTAATTTTTAAATTGTTGGTCATTGTGGTAGTCTGGGTAGATTAGAGAAATAAATTCATAAACACCCAAATGTGTATAAGGAAGAGGTTTGTATATAAGAGCAATCAAAAATCGAAAAAAAACATCCAAGCTCAGTCCAGATCAGATCCATAAGTCTGATATTAACCCTTATGTCCTATACCAATCTATACAGTCCTCTTCAGACTCACAAAATACATGCAAATGATGCTGAATACAGAAGGATCACAGGTCAGGGGGTTGGAAATCTTGTGAAGCCAGTGGTGTAGTAAACATCTCAGCGCTGGCAAGGGTCTCTATGTGGCTCCTCTGGCCTTAGAGGTCTGGTTGCATCAGGGTAGGTCCATGTGGCTTCTCCAGTTCAAGACACTGAGTCTATCAGGGTAGTGCCGTGTGCTTTGTCAGTAGAGTGTATCCAAGGGAGTGAGTAGAGTGAGAGAAGTGTGTCTCTCCTACAAGAAGGAATACCAGAGTTCCCAGAATTCTCAGGAGAAGACCATGCCCACACCGAGGCCTCTTTGGCCATGATCCAATTGGCAGGCTAGACTCTACCCCTTCTCTCTTAATCCTTTCAAGTCCCAAATTGACACCAGCTTATGTAACTACATAAAGAAACGTATTTTTTTTTTGCATATTGCCTCACAACTTTGGTAAACAGTGACTAGATAACCTCAGTGTTTAACTATCAATTTGTGTACATTCTTTTAGAATTTTAAATGCACAATCATATCATTCATTCAGTGACAGCCTATTGAATTATTTTAAGTAATTCTATGCCTTTTATTCTTTCTTTTCTTTATTGCTTAGAGAAAACTTATGATATATTGTTGAATATAGCAGAGGTGGTAGTCAACAGGATTTTCTCAATCTTAATTTCAGAAGAAAATATTTCAATATTACCATTGAAAATGAATAGTACTTACTGCAAGTTTTTTTAAAATTAAAAATGATTTTACTTTTATAATTTCTCTTTATAAAGCTAAGGAAATTTCCTTTTAGTCTGGTTTATTACCTTTAAAAAGTCTTAAGCATGAGTGATATTAAGTTTTATTAAATGACTTCTCAACATCTGTTGAGTAAATCATATAATTATTTCTCCCTATTCTGTTAATTGGTGAATTAAATTGATTGATGGTCAAATGAAAAACTAACTTTACTTTCCTAGAGTAAACTCAAATTGATTGTGATATGTTCTTCTTTTTACATACCACTGGATTTCGTTTACTAATAATTTGTTTAAAATTGTTGCCATTATGCTCATGAATGAGATGGAGGGGTATTTTTCATATTGTAACATCCTTTTCCAGGAGCCCTGGTGACCCAGTGGTCAACTGCTTGCTGTTAACTGAGAAATTGGTGCTTTAAGCATGTCAGTCACTACAGAAGTCACAGAATTGCTGTGCGTGGGAATGTGCTCCACTGCATTCAGCAATGTATCCTTCTCTGGGTTTTGGTACCATGATTGTACTGGTTTCATCAAGTACATTGGGCTGTGTACTCTCTTTTTTTCCATTCTGGGGTAGAGTTTGTGCAAAACTGACATTATTTCTTCCATGTATGATAGCAATGACTGGCAAAGTTATTTACACATGCACTTTTCTTTATGCATTGTAGTAGCTGTTAGGTTTTGTTGATGTTCTTTATCAGGTGGAGAAAGTTCTCTTTGGTTTTTAATTTTCTCAGAATTTTTCTAAGAAATAGCCATTAGATTTTATCAAAGTTCTTTCTGCATATATTGAGATTATCATGTAACTTCTCTTTTTAAAAGTGTTGCTATTGATTTTTTCATATTAAACCAAACTTACATTTTTAATCATGATATACTATATAATATGTAACCATAATATATGATTTTAATTTATTAAGCATTATCATAATGTTAATATATTTTAATAATTACAATTTATTATATTGTACTAAACTTTTGGGGAGAAAAATGATACCAATTATATGTAAGTTCTTTTGGAATATTCCTTGTGAACTTATTTTTAAAAAACTTTTGCAGGTATAATATGATTATTATATAGAATATAATATCATTATTATATATAATATAATTCATTTTATAACCTAGTGAAACTATGTATTTATTTTTGAATGAGCTTTGACTTATATGTTTTTTAAGGAACTTGTCCATTTTATCTAAGTTAGATATGTACTCGCATAAAGTTGATCATAATATTTCCTCATTAGTCTTCCTTTCTGTAGATTTTGTATAGAAATCATCTCTATTATTCCTGATACTTGTATTTTGTTTATTTCTTTTTCAGATCAGGCTAACTAGAGCTTGTCAGTTTTTCCTGATCTCACTAAATATCTTGTGGTTTTATTATTTTTACCTACTATTTTTCTGATTTCTATTAATTTCTACTTCTGATTTTTATTGCTGTTCTCTTCCACTTATCTTATGCTTAATTTGCTTTCTTTTCCTATTTTTATAAGGTGGGAACTGAGGTCATTGTCATAAAGCTTTTCCTCTTTTCTTATATAAAATCCAGAAAACCAAACTCACCACCTCTACATCCATTTTGGTTCATGGCAGCCCCCAAGGATGGACTGTAACTGCCCCTGGGGACTTCTCAGACTAACTCTTTACGAGAGTAGAAAGCCTCCATCTTTCTCCCTCCTAGTAGCTAGTGGTTTTGAAACACCAACCTTGTGGTTGGCAGCCCTATGTGTAACCCACTGAGTCACAGGGCTCTTTCTTTTCTAATACAGGGTTTTTTTATTTTGTCTCTATCTAGACATGAACTGCTGCCTCCACCCATGGTGATTTGTTTCATAGTTTAAAATGAGTCCTAATGTTTAGGTTTATGCCTGCCTTTCACATAGCTCTTCCCCATATTGTGGGCATTTACATATTGATTCATTTATTAATTCAACAAGCACTACTCATTGTTGTCAAGTTGATTTTGACTCATAAAAACCTTAGAGGACACAGTATAACTTACCCATAGGGAAATGATTTGTTTTGATTTCATTTCTAGTTTCACTTTTGTTTTCTTCTTCGAATCATAAATTATTTAGAAGCCCGTGATTTAATTTCCAAGCGTTTGAGACTTTTTCAGATAGGCCTCTGTTAGAATTTCTAATTTAATTCCATTGCTGCCAGAGAATATGCTATGGAATCATTTTAAATTAAGACTTGTCTTTGGGTTCAGATTATGACCTATCTTCATAAAGGTTCAATGGACGCTCGAAGAGTTGGGTAGTAAGTTCTACAAAATGTCGAGAAAGCCATCGGGTAGTGGTTCTCAACCTTCCTCAGGCCACATTAGTCAGTGTAAGACATGATTCAGTTCCTCATGTTGTGGTGAGCTCCCCATAAAATGGTTGTCATTGCAACTTCATAACTGTCACTTTGCTACCATTATGAATTGGGCGACCCCTGTGAGAGGATCATTCGACACCCAAAGGGGTTGCAACCTCCAGGTTGAGAACTGCTGTCATAGGGGAATCAGTAGGGAATGGTGTAATCCCCATTCATGAAGGCCTTCAACATTGGCCAGGTAAGGTGGGATGGACATTATAGAGATTCTTAACATCATTCTATTGGGCTCATATAGCTCTTATTATAATCCACCCATTCATCCATTGTGTCAAGCACATTTGTACATAGGTTGCCATCATCATTTTCAAAACATTTTCTTTCTACTTGAGCCCTTGGTATCAGCTCCTCATTTCCCCTCCTTCCTCCCCCATCCTCTCACAAGCCCTTGATAATTTATAAATCATTATGATTTTTTCATGTCTTGTACTCACCAATATCTCCCTTCACTCACTTATCTCTTGTCCGTTCCCCAGAGGGGGGGTTATAGGTAGATCATTGTGATCAGTTTCCCCTTTCTGCCTACTTTCCTCTTCCGCTCCTATTGCTACTCTCATTATTGGTTCTGGAGGTTTATCTTTCCTGGATTCCCTTTCTAGCTCTTATCTGTACCTGTGTAAATGCTCTGGTCTAGGTAAGGTGGAATTGGGGTAGAATTGGTAAGGTAGAGTTGGGGGAGGGGAAGTGATAGTGGGGAGAGGCATCTTTTTTGATAATATATTTTTGTGTGTGTTTAGTGAAAGTTTATAGAACAAATTAAATTTCCCCTTGAGATTTTCAATACAGGTTGTTCAGTGAGATCAGTTGCACAGTTGCATTTATCCCAGTGTATTCACAACCTCTTTAATTGTGTTCTGGTGGTTCCTTTTCCAGAGGTCCACTTTCCTGTTGTCTTCAAAGTAAGTAGCCCTTTCAGTTTTCTCATAAATGCACTTCTTATTCTGGCAAACAGTACTCTTTGCTGTCTACTTGATTTCCATTCACAGGAATTCTATAGGACAGAGTGGGATTGCCCACATCTATATTTTTAATGAGGCACCATACCCGGGGACAATATCCTTTAATTTTGTGTGCCAGCTTGTTATTTGGCTAAAACATGACCTTGGGTGGCAGCTTTAGTTAGAAGTTTAAAGAATATCTTGGGCAGTGGCCTCAGGGTCTCTTCTGGCCTCAACTGGCTGAAGAAGTCTCGACATGTAAGAATCTGAGTTCTTTCCCATGTTTTTCCTCCTGTTCGATCAAGGCCCGTCCACTGTGGCCCTAATCAGGCCCTAATCGCAGGGCACATGGGGTTCTGCTGGCACAGAGGAGATTGAAATATCGAATATGAGATGGGCTCATTCAAAATCTCACTGCAGTTGAGTCAGTTACAACTGGCCAAGATCCTGTAGCACAGGGTAGAATAGCTGCTGCAGGTTTCGGAAGCTATAAATTGTAACGGAAGCAGACTGCCTCGTCTTTCTCGGTCAAAGTGTCCAGTGGTTTCAAACAGCTGACCTTGGGGTTAGCAGTCTAACTCATAACCCACCAGGGTTCCTTTGGGATGGACTAGATGGACCTAAATAGTTGCTGAAGTAGCAGATGACGAACAAAGTCTCATCTAAGTCTGCACTTCTGTGGTTTTAAAAGTGGGAAAGTAAAGTATAAAGGGCACAGGTCTCAAATATTCTGTCTCTAGAGTCGATATTGGGATGAGAAGGCACAATACCATCTTTTCCATTCCCTTCTTTCATCATCTAGGCCTCTACGCCCCTGTTAAGCTGAACAGGACAACCTGAGCCCCATTGCAGAACACTGTGACCCGGAAGTGGTGCAGCTAGATCAAGGCAGTGGGAATTTTCCCCTGAGTTGTGCACAAATTCCATTTCATGCCCTGTAAGGGGCCAGCAGGTGCAGGCTCTACTGCACTTGGCCCACGGCCCTCTAAGCAGGCCCAATCTGCTGTCTGGCAGCCAGGAGGGCAGGTCCTGGTTGATGCTCATCTCCCTTCCCTCGGCAGCATTTTCTCAGTCTGGGTGGTTGCTGATGCCACCTTCATCACTGCGGACTGAACCAAGCTCATCAAGGTCCCTGGGGAACTCAGGATGGGCATGACTCTCTCTCCCACCTATCCCCAGGCAGTGCTGAAAGCACCGCTCCCACCAGCCGAGTCCTGAAAATGGTGCTACTAAATATTTCATTCGGCCTCAACAACTCAATCTGCCTGCCATTATCCTGCTCCCCCCTCCCCGGCCCCAGCCCCCCAGCCCCAGCCCCTTTCTGATGAGCAAAGTAGCCGGCTGGGCAGACCGGCCGAAGCCGTCCTTGAAGGCTGTGTTCATCCTGCTCAGGGCGGGCTCTGGCAGGCGCAGCATTAAGCAGAGAGCATCGATTGCAGCATTAGCTGGCTTTTTACATTCCCAGGCAGACAATACAAGTACCTTCAATTATCTTCAAAGCAACTGAAGGGAAGGAAATTGGTCTTAGATGTGGTAAATAGACTCCACAGAGTCTGCTGAAGCATGCAAAGATGTGCACATCGGGGGCCAAGAGGCCTGGACACCAGGC
Organism: Nesogale talazaci; assembly: GCA_004026705.1. Classification (NCBI taxonomy): domain Eukaryota; kingdom Metazoa; phylum Chordata; class Mammalia; order Afrosoricida; family Tenrecidae; genus Nesogale; species Nesogale talazaci. The sequence continues at coordinate 36,525 of PVJH01011302.1, forward strand.
CTGCCCCAGGGCAGTTCCGAACCCAGTCTGGGGTCCTGTCTCTTGGACCCTGGGGGAATATGGGCCACTGATGCCTTGGAGAACTGGAGGGCCTCAGCGCAGGGGTCTCAAATGATCAGGCGTCTTCAAGGATGGCACTTTGAGTGGATTCAGATTCCCGGTGACTCTGCTGGACTCTGCTCTGTGGGCACCTGAGACTGTAACTGTATGAGGGCAGAAAGCCAGGTGAAGAGCCCACATAGTCTGCTCTGGGAGAGACTTACATTTCCATGCAGACTCCATTGGTGATGAGATAGGATGGGGTCACAGACAAGGAGTCTAACTCCTCTGAGTCCCATTTGCCTTACTAGTGAAGCAATTACCATGTAAGAGAGTGAACCTGATCTCTGAAACAGGCTGTGGTCAACGATTAACCTACAGGCTGGAGGTTCAAAGTTACTGCTAGCTCAAAGCACTGCGGAAGAAATGCCTGGCTATCTGCTTCTGTAAAGACCGCAGCTAAGAAAATCCCTGGGCTCCATTCTGCACTGCCGTCTCTGAGGCTGCCCTGAGTGAGAATGGACTCGATGCAAGCTGTTTGGTTTGGAGTCCTCTGCAGGGGGGTATGCTCCTCTCTGTCCTCAGATTTTCGTGGTCTTGCCTCTATTCCAGGGCTCAGCACATTGGGTTGCCATGGTTCATTTTCATGTCTGACCTTCCCATTAGACCTGCAGGTGTCAATTTTCTTTGAAGTCATGACCCAATTAAGAAGATGGGTATAGCTGTGGAACCTTTCTGAATTATGAGAGGCTCATACACGCATGCGTGTGGGCACACGGTACATAAGCACATTAGTGCATAATCTCAAGGAATCCATAAGAACCAGGTTAGAACCCCTGGGCCAGAGTTTACTTGGTGCTTGGCACATCGGTCACAATCAGAGTCTGCATGAAGGATATCATAGATACTTTCCAGTTCTATAACTCTGGATTTCAAGTCTATCTGAAGGGCATTTGCTAAGGACTTATTGTGAGTAGGCTCTGGACTGGATCCCTGGGAAGGACAGGAGGTAGGGAAGTAGACAAGAACACATATGACAGTGACTCGAGGAGGTAGGATGGAGGCCATTCTAAAGCTCTCTCCCCTACCTTTAGCACAAGTCTGGGCAAGGCTTAGTTCTCTTCCAGGACTGACCTTGGGGTTCCTATCAGAGTGAACTATTGAGTTGATTGTGGGAGAAGAGACCAGAGTACATCCATGATGGGATCTGGGAAACAGGAGAAGAATGAGAAGGTCATTCAGAAGTACTGGCACCCTTTTGGGTCTAGGGTGCAGAGCCAAGGGCCCAGCAGCCAGCACCTGCTTGCTCCTGTCCAGCACCCCTGCGGGGTTAATCTGTTCAGCAAGGACATTTTTATGCACAGATGATTTGCATAACTTTACCAAGTCTCTGATTGCAGGGAGCACAAGAGCCTGTTGGGGGAGGCTGGCAAGAGTTCCATCTGTCCTTTTCAGACCATGAAGGAGGTGGGTCTGGGCAGCTGGGCTGGGTGGGATGCGGGAGGCGGCCGGATGTTGAGCTGGGCAGGCCGGGCCTCCCTGTGTTTGTTTCAGGAGACCTCGTTCACTTCCAGCTCACCGCATCCTGTTGTATCTCTCTGCTCTTAACAACATAATTTAAAAAGCTAAAATTCCTCATGGTGGGTTTTGAGGAGTTAAGTATGTGCCGGTGATGGTTCCTGTTGGGGCTGTTTGGATTTGAAAAGAAAATACGGAGATGTAAAGATATCAATATTTAATTATCGCTTCAAGTCGGAGTTTTTAAGTAAGCAGCAGGGAGCTGAGTGTCTCCTCTGGATGGGCGTGTGTGTGTGTGTGTGTGTGTGTGTGTGAATGTGCAGGCGTGCATATATGCTCATAAGTGCATGTGTGTGTGTTTAACGAGAGCCTATGCGGTTCATTCTTTCGCTTTGCGCAGATTCTCTGTTCCGTTTCTAGTTCACTTAGCTCACCACCACCTTCCAGAAGTGCTGTAGGACAGTGGGTAAGCTCTGCTTTAATGCCGTTGTAGTTCACAGGCCTGTGGAGGATGCTTGACTCACCTTCCTTGCCTTCGGACATCTGCCGTCCAGTTGGGGGCAAGTGCTTTATACAGAGCACCTCACTACGCCACTACGCCACAAATACCTGGAACAGGTTCCACAAAGATAGAGGGCTTGGGGGGGAAATGATTTACGGGGTAGTTAGTGTTGTCCTCAGAAGCTGGGTTTCAGAGGGCCTTACCTGCCAGGGCGCATCTTTCCCGTGCGTTTGCATTCTTCCTGGAACATGACAGATGCTCAATAAATCTGTGTTGAATGGTTGTTGGAATCTGTAAGCATTCCCTCTAGCTCTGTGGTCATTTCTGTCCACTCTGTCTCCTCTAACGGCTTGGCAATTTCTCAGAAAAAGCTACCTACATCCCAGAGGAAGAGAAAAAAGACCCAGAGTAATTGTCGGGACCTGGAGAATTGCAAGGAGTTGACCGTGGAAGTGAATTTTGGAAAGCAACCTGGAGAGGAAGGCTCTTTGGTTCTAATTCACACCAGATCTTTAATAGGGACTTGGATCTGCCACTAGGAGGACACTGGGTAAAGCATCTGCTTCAGTACCTTTTTTCTTTTCTTTTTTTTTTTTTTTAGTATTGCAATCTATTTATTTAATTTTAAAAAGCTGCAGGATGCAGGATAAATTGTTAAAAAGCGGGACGTCTGGTCACCTTATCCAAAGGTAGAAAGATGAGGCAGCCTGTCTCCGTAAAGATTGACAGCCTCAGAAACAAGGTGGAGTAGTCTGCCTCTTCGATGGGGGGCACTTCGAAGGGGCAGTGTCTTGACAGCAGTGGTGGGTCAGGAAAGGCAGGCCAGCGGCCCCATGCCCACCCAAGGCTCTCACGGCCCTCACTGTTTCCCATTGCCACTGATGGGGAGGTTGACGTGTGGGGGAGAGACCAGGAAGGCCTTAAGCTTGGGTGGGGTGCTGAGCCAAGCACCTGGTGGATCAGCAGCAGGTCCAGCAGGTTGTAGTCAGCAAAGGAGATCTGGTTGCTGACGATAAAGGCTTGGCCCCCTTTGTTCTGGGACAGCAGGGTCTCAAAGGAGCTTCATGTGCCCGGGCAGTGACTTCAGGTAATCTTCCTTGCCAGCCTCGTAGTTGGTATAAATGAGGCTGCCGTATTTACAGCACAGGTCCTCCATGCCGTCATTCACCAGGTCTATCAGCGCCTGCCACCTCCCAAGGGTCCTTCCTGTAGAGAACCGGGGAGCGGCCCAAGTGCTGCACAATGGCGTTCAACTGGTACAGGCTGAGGTCTCTGTCCTGGAACTTGGGGAGCTGCCCATATGGACAAGAGGCCCTGAGCTGTTCCTGCATCCAAGTCTCCTTGGTCACTACCTCCTCCTTCCAGCTCTGGCCCTGGTCAGTCAGCAGCACGCACATGGCTTGGCCGCGCCCTTGAACGGGGAAGTAGATGATGTCGTAGGGTGGCATGCTGGTGACACAGGTGACAACGGAGCTCCGGACTCGCTTCAGTACCTTTTTAAGAAAAGGAAAAGGTGCATCCTCAGAGGTAGGGATGAAGTGGGGGTGGAGCGGGGTGGGTTTTCAAGTTCTTCTGATATAAGGTCATCCTGTAAGCCTCCATCCTTTAGGGATCAGAGCCTTGTAGAATTTGCATGTGGCACCAGTGGTGAAGCAACTGAGATGAAAAATGAAAACAGAACACTCAACAATCAACTGACAATGACTTCACTGTGCAAGATCACTCCCTCTCCTCATTCAAGGCCCCACAGGGCAGAAGGCAGACAGGCCCTGGTTAGAAGATGGGCGTGTGCCTGACCACCCTGCATCTGAAGCTGGGTTTCAAACTAGAGATAACAAAACATCAAATATACTCTTAAAATTCTTTTTGTCTTCCATTCTTGACCAGGAATTCCTCAGCAGGTCAGAAAGGGTTGGTTGTAGTGGATGTGAATTTAGAACATAATCTACATCCTGGAAGACATTGCTCCAACTTCACAAGGGATTGCCATCTAGCTGGCATTTCATAAAGGGCAAAGCAAAACAAATTCACTGTCATCAAGTCCATCCTGATTCATTGTGACCCTCTAAGACAGGGTAGACCTGCCCCTGTGGGTTTCTGATACTATAACTCTATAGGCATAGTAAACTTCAGCTTTCTCCTGGTGGCTTCAAACCACTAAACTTACAGTTAGCAAACCAAATGTGTAGCCCACTACACCATCAGGGATCTTTTTTGGAGAACAAGGGCAGTGAGGATAAAAAGCCAGGAGAGTGGTTGGCATCGGTAGTAGGTAAGATGGAGAAGTGGCCACCCCTTTGCTTCACAGCCCAGTACATAAGGATTGTTAAGAGCAAACCATGGAGTTGTGCTTCAAAAAATCTCTATGCCCACAGAATATCATGGAGCAAAGCTCCTGGAGTTGGGCAGTGTAGAGGCCTTAGGTGGTGGTTTAACAACTGATCTCAAAGCCATCAAGATCTCTCCTCCTGCCTCTAGGCAAATCAGTACTCTCACTGTGCCTGCAGCTGATCACCAAGTGTGGTTAACTTTCCTCAGTGGCTCTGGTGCCTCAACTTCTAGGAAAGTCCCTTTTGCTATGATAAAGAGCTCTGGTCTCACCTTTATGGAGATGAAGAATTACCTTTCAATCCCTTTATGTCAAGAATTCTGAATTCTGAATTCTCAACCTAGATGAAGTCATGAACTTCTTGGAGAATCTGATGAAAGCCACTGACCCTTTATCCACTAAATTCTACATAATTGCATGAATGCACAATTTAGTCTATCATTTCAAGACACAAACACCATGGGACCCTCCAGAAGTTCCCAGGGCAAGACTTCTGCACTAAGAAAGGCCATTCTGAGTGGCCAGCACAATATAATAATGCTTTTGAAGATCACTTTGCATCTTTCAAATCACTCTCCTCATGCATCCTATTAATTAGAATAGTCTTCATAATAACCCACTAGAGGTGGGAATTATTATATTATTACTGTTATCTACAGATGAAGATGTCAAGGCTCAGAGGCATGGTGTGTCTTTCCCACGGAGCTGTAGGAGGCAAGAAGCCCTGGTGGCAAGCAGGTTAAATGCTGAGCTGCTACCGCAAAGGCTGATGGGTTGAACCCACTCAATGGTTCCATGGGAAAAAGGCCTGGGAATCTACTGCCCTAGATTGAAAAAAAATAAAAAGAACAGAAAACTCTACCTAGCAGGAACTTGAACTCACCAGCTGCTTCAAGGAACACAGATGTGGTGCTCTGCTTCTGTAAAACCCTAGAGTACAGTTCTACTCTGAACTTCAAGGTCCCTGAGTCGGAATGAACTCACTGGCTCCAAGGTGATGGGTGGAGAGCTTGGTGGTCGCTCTTGGCAAACACCAGAGAATCATTGAAGCCAAGGCCATGTTGCCAGTTAATGATTGGGGATGATCTTTTACAAGCACCTGTGTGACTCTACATGTTGCATTGAGATTCACAGAAACATTCTCAGACTGAAGGTGACCCCCCCCACACACACACTCCCACCTCTATGTTCAGTCAGGTAATTCTACTTCCTGGGGCAGCAACCCCCTGTGGAGGAAGCCACCTCTTCTGTCTCCATGCCCTCCGTATTGGACTGGCAAGTAGAGCTACGTTCCTGAAGCACTTGAAGAATCTTGTACATGTTCTTTGAACATTAACAGGGGCAGTGCTTGCCCGGATTTCTAAAATATGTGGCTTAAAAGACAGTGGTGACATGAAAAACACGTTCTCTTTAATTTCTTACCATAGATTTCCGAGGAAATTTTTATAATATCATTTACTCAATTCAATTCTAATGAATATGGATTAATCTTCTACATTATAGCTATTGATCTTCGACCATTGATCGGAGGAAAGAAGAGATGTGGCTCATAAATTCCTCCATTCTGTCTGATGACTCCTTTGGGCAGAGACTGGGTGGTGTGCACAACAAGAGATGGAAATGTGATAGCAGTGTTTTCTGTTTCCCAAACACGGGCAAGTGGGGGATACCCTCTCTACCACCCTCCTGCTGAGGGTGGGTGGGATGGCTGGCAACACCACAGGGGCTGCAAAAACTGACACCTATTCTTTATCACCATTATGGGCTATTCCCAAATCAAACTGACTGCCATCAAGTTGATTCTGACTCCTGTGGGCTAGAGCACAATGTTTTTCATTGCTAGAGGGGTCCTTGAGTAGTTTCCTCTCCTCCCCTGAAAAGTGGGTTGTAGCCAAATCAGTATTGGAACCTGTGAGTTCGAGGGTGGGTTGACTCCAAAAGCGTGAAGTTGGAGGAATGATTGTGAGGGGCAAAACTGGAGAAGTGGATAATTTATAGCTTCAGTCATGGATGTCCATGCTCCATATCCTGCTCACTCTCCACTTCCTCCCCCAGGCTTCCCACTTCTGGTTCGTTGCTTGTACCCCAGGAGTTCCTTGTTGGTGCATATGCTTCACACACTTGGCTGTTCACTAAATGTCTGAACACTTTCAGAGTTGCCTTTCAAGAAAGAGCTAGTGATTGATTTCTGAAAAATCAACCACTGAAAAGTCCAGGAACGCAATTTTTCTGTGACCCCCAGAGAGCATCCTGATTTGGAGTCAAAACCACAACCACTGGTTCTCTGACTTGCTTATGCCACACCCTTACCACCTGCAATGCCCTTCCTTTCATCTTCCTTTACTTCTTCAAATGCCACCTATATTTCTGGACTCAGATGACAAGACACCATTTAACAGAGCTTGTCCTACTTCTCTGTCAACATGCTAATTGGAATTTCCTCATTCTATGTGTCTTCTCGCTGCTTTATCTCCTGGGCATTTAGCACTAGTGTGTCATGGACATGTCTTCATTTGGGGCTGTAATCCCTACGAAGACAGACACAACAGCTGTCTCACTCTATGAGCGCAGAACCTCGTCGAGTGCTGACTAGTTTAAATAGATGGAATTTGGGGATCCAGTGGGCTATATTAGGGCTTATCTCCAAGCCCTTCTTTTGCTCCTTAAAGTCTACCTATCCCCTCCCCATCATTCACTTTTCTACAATTTCACCATTCCTTGTGTTATCTTGAAGTCTAACAGAATAAGAACAGGAGTATCCTTGCAAGATGCATAGCACCACATTGCCAATCAATTGGTTCTCAAAAAGTATAGTTTTCTGTTGAAAAGGGAAGGATCTGCGCAGTCTTTGCTCTCTAAATGTATTAGCTCTTTATTGATTGAATGGCTTCATTATGTTCTCTTATTGATTATACCCTGCTTTCATGGTAAAAAAAATGGAGTTGGGCCCATGTCTTACCTTCTCCAACTCCATAAGGTGGGGTGGAGGGAATTGGCATGAACAGTAGTCCGAGGCTGAGTCCTATGAGGTGGAAGTCAGTTTGGCTTGTATCCTCCAGCCATTTTCACCAATTCCCATGCCATCCTTCCTTCCAATTCCACACTCTGCTTCTTAGTGGGGTTCCATGATTCATTGCACTTGCCTCACAAAACTCACTGTTAACTTCTTTAATAAATACCACAATTGTGAGTACTTGTGTACTCAGAATCATGATGATGGTCTTTATTAAAGAAGTTAGCAGGTTACAATTCGAGATCTGGAATATTTAATATTCACTTCCTTGGTTGAGACAGACTCTTCTTTGCTGTGCTCTCAGACAGACCTCTGACTCTTGCCATTTGATCTGGATTCTCTTCCCTGCTGGGAAATATTGAGATCTCCTTTAAAACTGCTGTCAGTTTCCAGAAGGCCCTCCACTCCCCCATAAGCTTCAGCTCCCAACTGCTTGCCTCTAGCTCTGTGGACAACAGCTTCCCCAACGAAATGTCTGGAGATTCTTTCTGCTCTGCAAATGAATCACTTGCCCGAAGACATGCAGCTTTACTTACTTCATAGACTGGAAAGCCTATCACTCTATCTTGGGCTATGGTTCTTGGTTCCATTGCTGCTCCTCCTCTGGTGTGAGCTTTCTGTCTCCTGAATTTAGGAAGTTCAACAGACGGGGCCCAATGAACATTATGTAGCTTATGTCAACTCGTATGAGCCAGGATTCTCAGTGGTTTGGCACTTACAAAAAATGCATCATTTATTTGGAAATTGGCCTGCCACTGGGGACATGCAACAAAGCACAAAGGGAAGCAGAGCAATATTCCCCAGGGAATACCAAAAATAGACTGTGGGGACAGGGCACGGCACTCCTTCAGACTTGCCTGGAAAACACTTGTAAAGGACACCAAATAGACCGTGAAATATTTATAGGATTTGTTGTTGTTGCTATTGTTTTATTTTCCATTGTTGCTTCGTTGTGCTTGGTCTTGCGTCAGTGCATATTGTTGTCACTCCACATCTATCTGGAAGGGATAGGTGGGATTAGCAAGCTGAAAGAAACAACAAGGAGATAACAGTTCTGAAGGGGCATGGGAGAGGGGAGGCAGGCCAAAGGAAGTGGGTGTTAATAAACTGGGACAAGGGAACAACAAGTGACCAAAAATTGATGGTGAAGAGGGTGTAGGAGGCCTGCTAGGGCCACATGGAAGAAACACACCAATCTGTGTGATCATGAGTTGTTGAAAGGATCAGGTATCAGGTATCAAAGAACAAAAAATCATATCATTGTGAATGAAAGGAACTGCATTGTAGGGACTCAGTGCAACTGGGCACCCCCTCATAGAAGGGTCTCATGATGGAGATGAGCCAGTCAGGATGCAGGGTAGCAACGATGAAACATACAACTTTCCTCTAGTTCTTAAATGCTTTCCCCCTATGTCCCCTCTATCACCACTCAATTCTACCCTATAAATCTGAATAGACTGGAGGATGTACACTGGTACAGATAGGAACTGGAAGCACAGGGAATCCAGGACAGATGAACCCCTCAGGACCAGTAGTGAGAATGGGTATACCAGGAGGGTGGAGGGAAGGTGAGGGAGAAAGGGGGAACTTATATAAGTATTTACCTATAACCTCCTTCCTGGGGGATGGACAGCAGAGAAGTGGGTGAAGGGAGACATCAGATGGTGTGAAATATGACAAAATAATAATTATTTATAAATTATCAAGGGTTTATGGGGGAGCGGGGGTAGAGGGGAAAATGAGGGCAGATACCAGGTGCTCAAGTAGAAAACAATTGTTTTGAGAATGATGAGGGGAACAAATGTTCACAAGTGCTTGACACAATGGATGTATGTGTGGATTGTGAAAAGAGTTGTATGAGCCCCCAATAAAATGATTTAATAATAATAAAAAGAAATTTGGGGCGGGATACAATTCTCTTACTCAAATCACAGCCATGAGGCAATCAATTGAAATGTTTTCTTGTGGGTGTGTGTGGCCTGCTTCCAATATAAGTGAATGCTGTGGAAAACATTCAACCAAAAATGCAAACCTGCATGCATTTTTCTGGGTCTAGATCCTGCATCTGACTTTTTGACCTCTGGTTTATTGGACATGAGCCAATAGAATGCCATATTGACTTTGGACATCATAAATAGCCTGCTATTTGGTCTACTGACCTTGAATTCATTCAACTCTGTAGCTTGTATCAGTCCCTGTAGCTAAGGGGGTAAGGACCAGCTTTCAGCTTAACATCTGATCCATGGATTTGGACATGCCCATACTTGGACTTGCCTGCTTGTGCTATTGTGTAAGACATTTTGTTGGTCTAAATTCCCCCCCCTCTCTCTATATATATATCTATATCTATCTATATATATATAGTTTCACTGGTTTCCCTTCTCTGTAGAACCCAGCCTAAGACATTTACTACTGACAGTGGCTCTAAAGAAATAACATTCTAAGGATGAGTTTTCTAAATTCATTCTCAAGTCAGATTCATTCTCAAGGTAACACTTCCGTGGGGACAAAGGATGCATACTTTGCTCTCAGAGAAGAACTTGTAGGTTAAGAAGAATGAGAAAAATAAAACTTTAGAGTTTGGGGGGCAATTTTCTTTAACAAAGTAGAATGAGGTGGGCAAATTTTGAGCTAGGAAAAGAGTTTTCAAATGGCTTTGACGTATCATTCCTGAACCACTGTTGTTTCCTTGCTGATCTTGAGCTAAAATTTTTCTTGGTGTCTCTTTTCTCCAAGAATACACGTGTATTCAAGAACTGGGCTGATTTATGTTTGCTTAAAGCCTCCTCACTTATCTTTGATCTTAAAAAGACAGTCATAGTCAATAGGTAAGTTAGTAGGAACAGAAACCACATAGTACATGGTAACTGCACACAGTTTTCTAGTGATTGGAGTATAATATGTGATGGGAAGTAGGCTGTGTTCAGGCACTTTTAGGTCCGATGTAGAAGAAGTGGTGAAAGAGAGCTTCAAACTTGGGGCTTCTGCCTTTGTTCCTCTTGAAAGATTTGTCAATAGAGGACTTGTCTGTGCCAATTATTCCAAATGGAGAGATCCAACATAAGGAGATATTAAATAGCTGAAAATAAAAATGTTGGTTAACTGGAAGGCAAGAAAGAGAACACTAGGGTCTCATGAAATAGCAATTGCAGTGAATAGTTACCACTGTAGAACTGGGGAAACAGCGACGTATTTGGGATTATTAAAATGTAGAATCCTGGCATACACTCAAATTGAAAGTCCAGTCTCTGAGAAGAGGGAACTGCTTTGCTGGGGCTGGTGTCTCTGAGTTTGAGAAGGGGCCCTGTGGAAGGGAGACTCAAATCTTGTGAGGAAGTGGGTGACAGCTGGAACTAATGAGAGCCCAGTGAGGCCTATTGGGAAAACTTCAAACTACCTTCAACTGCTGCTATGAAACCATGGTTGCTTCTGAGGTAAATAAAGGACAGTGAAATAGGACCCTAACAGGAAGTCAATAGGAAGGAATCAGTTCCTTATTCCACCTCCAGTCTTACCATCTGCTCCAGGAATCTTTCATTGGCAGAGTCTGCCAGGGAGCTAAGGAGCCCTAGTGATACAATGGTTGTGAATCAAAAGGTTAATGATTCGATCCTAGTAGATTTGTGACAGACTGCTCTTGTACAAATGGCAGCCTTGGAAGCTCCACGGAGAAGTGCTCTTTTGTCCTGTATGGTGAATATGGATTGGAAAGGACACAACTGCAATGGGTTATGTTTGACAGGGAACTAGTGAGAGAGTGCAATCCCCAGTATCAGAGAAAAAGTATAGAAATATGGCTGTGAATTGGGAGACAATGCTTAAAAATCTTCCCAGGTTTACACCTTTGATTATTAGTAGACTTCATAGTCTAAAACAGAAAATGTGTGTATCAGGATTGCATCCTCTGTATTTTGAGCAAAGAATCCAAGAAGCTAGACAGTATGAAGAAGAATCCAACATCAGGATTGGAGGAAGACTCTAACCACCGCCGAGATTCAGGTGACATTTCTAGTTGAAAAAGAACATTTGATGGGAGTACTGATAAACATTGTGTCCGTCTGGGTAAACCAGGGAAACAAAGCCACAGAAACTCTTATGTAGAAGAGAGAGAGTCTTATATAAAGGGTAAGGGTACATTAAGAAGGCATCCCAACCCAGTGCCGCCCAAGCCAGTAAGTCCAATACTGCACCAATCGACAAAATCCTCCTCAATCTCACAAAACACGCACAATGACACCGCCTGCAGGAGGAAAGCTGAATCAGTGAGCATGTAAGTATTTACGTGCTGGCAGGGGTCTCCACAGGGCTGCTCCAGCACCCAGGCCTGCACTGGGGTAGGTCCATGTGGCTTCTCCTCAGGGATGTCTTGCAGGAAGTGAGCCTTGCCAGCTGAAGCACGAGACTGACCAAGGCAGCTGCACCCCGTTCCGACCATCAGAAAGCAAGAGACCTGAGAACTAGGAAGGCACGGTTCACTGAGATATTTATGTCTCCGCCTTTCAATTACTCCCTTCAATTTCTCGGCCAAGTTGGCACAGTACACCTTAACTATCTCAAAGATCAACTTGGATCGTCTCTCCACATAAAGAAAACAAAAATCTTCACAAGTCACCCAAGAAGCCGTAGCATGATAAATGGAGAAAAGATTGAAGTTGTCTAGAATTTCTTCTCATTTGTATCCACGGGCAACACCCATGGAAGCAGCACTGAAGCAGTCAAAGGACATACTGCATTGGGTACGATTTGCTACAAAAGACCTCTTTAAAGTGTTACAGAGCAAGGATGTCACCTTATGGATTAGTCAATCTTGTAACTTGGAGCATCTACTAATACCATTACAGAGTGTCTGAAATAGGGCCGCTCAAAAGTATAGTGCCAGTTTGTAAACAGCTTGCGACCGCTTTGAAATACACCCAGAAATTGCGAGTCGTTTTTTGACCTTGTGGTGATGTCTGTGTTCGTGATCAGTGCGTTTGTCGTCTATAACCAAGCTAGAGCAGTTTAGGGGGAGCTCTGGTGGTTAGCAAGACTCGGGCTTGCTAACAGAAAGGTCAGTGTTAACCCCTGCCCACCCACAACTGCTCCCAGGGGAAAGATGAGGCTGTCTGTTTCTGTAAACAGTTGCAGTCTGAGAAACCCATGGGATCAGTTCTACCCTGTCCTAATGGCTCTCTATATGTCAGAATTACCTCAATTGTCTTGCAGGTTCAATCAGCTTCCAGGGCTTTGAGAGACCACTTTGGATGTTACTGAGGTAATGAATTGCAGGATGTGCATATATCTATTACATACGATCACATATATATGACTCTTTATGGCCAGGATTTTTGTCAATTCAGCTAGTTTTCATCATTTTAAAAGCAAGTGCATTTAAATGTATGTAGTATAGAGAATAAACATTTAACTCAAAACTTCTCGCTTAGTCATAAATGAAGAATTATACAAGGTTTTGAATGAGTGGCGATTCTTATTGTTAATAATGAATGTCCAAAGGAATTTCAAAAAGTTCATGGGAAAATTGAGTAAATGGATAATGGCACTTTCCCGCTAACTCTTTTAAGTCTCCTCAAAAGCAATTTGTGGTATTTTTAGTTGTTCCAGAGAGTATATATGGCAGGACATTGACTGATTCAACAAATTTTGCGTGTAGAATTCAGTGAGATTGACTGTACTCTCCAAGTTGTAAAACCAATCTTGTCCTCCTTTTCTGAATTGTTTCCTCTGTCATGGGCATTAACGCTGTGACCCCTAGGACCCCTATGGGATGCTTCAAGTTGCTCTTGGCTGTTGTCCATTAGATCCCACACTGATATTGAACGATCACAGCACTCAAGGCTGACATTCTTTGCCAGTTAACCTAAAGGACGGTTTGGTCTTAAGAAGACTTCCGTGGACATTTGAAATGCTATCCTGTCTTTACTCACTTTGGATCAGGATTCTACTGTAGAATCTTAGATCAGAGTGTTCCGTAGTAATAGGCACCATCATTTCTCGACAAAGGAGGCAATGGAGACAGTTAGCTACACTTTACATGCCACGCTCCTGTTCTTGACTCTTCTTCCTCTACCGCTCCAGGCTAATAGGACCAATTGTTTTACCTCGGAAGGTTGCTTGTAAGCTTTAGGGCTTCACATAAGCTTTAGGACTTCACACACATACCAGACACTCAGCGATCAAATCAGCACACTAAACACAATATTAGGCCAATTAAATATTATGTCCCATGAAGCCATAACTCCAAACCTAGAAACCAGAACCTGGAAAATGTTTGGATGTACATCCACAGCCTCAACACCTGCTCTTTTGTGTGGTGGTTGTAAACATTCCAATCACACAAATTTTGCCAGTTGAAATTTTCAATAAGTGTACAAGTCATTGACAACAATTACATTAATTGGTGATATCTAGTGTGTATGAGGGGGTCCCTCCCCCAAATTGGAAAAAGTTTTAAAGCTGTATATTTAATTTTTTTACACAAAGCAACCTTCAAAGTGCCCTCCATTATACATAATACATTTTTCAAATCTGTGATTCCATTCTTGGAAACATATTTCAAACTCCTCTGTTTTGATAGCTGACAGCACCTCCCTCATTTTTTCCTTCACCTCTCCTATATCATCAGACCGCTTGTCCTTTCATGTCCCGCTTTATTCGTGAAAACAAAAAGAAGTCGCACAGAGTGAGCTCAGGTGAGTAACGTGTGTGGGCCAGAGAGGCATGGTGTGTTATGCCCCACACTGGCACACTGAGATAGCTGTGTGAGCAAGTGCATTGTTGTGGTGGCAAAACCAGCCCTCATCTGCCACAAATCAGGACCTTTTCTGTTGCACATTGTTATGCAATCATTTCAGAATCTCTAAATCAGCTGTTCTAAGCCTGTGGGTCATGTCCCCCTTGGGGGTTAAACGACCCTTTCACAGGGGTCGCCCAAGTCATAACAGTAACGAAATTACATTTATAAAGTAGCAACAAAAATAATTTTGCTTGGGGGGGATCACTGAGGAACTGTATTAAAGGGTCATGGTACTAGGGAGTTTGAGAAATACTGCTTTAAATAGAAAGATTGAGTAACAGTCTGAATGGGTGGACTGAACTCCAAATGTATTATCCCTCTCACATTAAAAAAAATAAAAGAGCATTATCTTGATCTATGATTTCACTTGATGAGCTTTTTTGGGGGTGAGGTGACAATGCCATCTCTACTGATGTTTGTTTTCAGGATCATAAGAATAACACTATGTCTTGTAATGATTTTGGAGGGGAGGAGGGGAGTGTGTATCACTTAGGACCTGGTCTTTCAAAACATGCTATGTATCCACTTGAAGTTCTTTTTCTTGGTCAGTTAAACTGGAGGCACACATTTCGCAGTGACATTTCTTATTTACAAATCTTCCATTAAAATTCGCTGTACCTAATTCCAAGATAGTCCAGATAACTTCCCCATCTCTTTAAAGTCTGCCGTGGGACTTTGAACCCAAGTGCATGGATTTTGTTGATATTTTAGTCTATTTGGGAAGTTGATGAATGTCCAGAACAAGGTATGTCATCAACTGATATTTCACTTTTCTTGTACTCTGTCCTTGTAAGCAGTAATTGAACATCATCACAGTTTCTGTGGCATTTTTCCAGAGCAGGAACACAATTTCGCAACCACATGCTGTTCTCTTAAGTTGGTCAATGCAAAAAACGAGGTCCCAATGAAACTGCCGTTATGAAGAAATTCACTGTGAATAGACAGAAACTTCCTAGGTGACACCACTGGGTGCACTAACTCAGAACAGGTCACTTGATGCTTGCCTAGTGAAAGATGTATTGTAAGAAAGCTCTGCTTAGCAGAACTTTTTTTCATTTTTATCTGTTTGTTTTTCTTTTGGGTATTTCCTCATATTTCCACTACTATATACAGAAACTCAGTGCTCCATAAGCAACAACCTTCCCCTCTTTTCTCCTCTTTCCTATTCCTGGACCAATAATAAACCTTGATCTTTATCTATTTGACTATTCTTGCCCTTTAGGAAGAGGGTTCTTCAAAAAAGTATGTAGAAAAATGGAGCTGAAAGATACAATTTTTTTTTATAAAAGAAAATTTCCCCTAAGTTTTTGAAACATGCTTGTATGTGTTCGGTCATATAATATGTGTCATTTAGATGAACATTTTACTAAGCAAAATGCCTTTGAGCTTCATCCATGTTGTAGCATGTACCAAGATTTTTTTTCTCTTCCTAACCTAAAAGTATTCCTTTCTGTGTATGAGCATGCATGTGTGTATGCTTTCTTTATCCATTCATTCTTTAGGCATCTTTTCTAGATTGTTTACACCTTTTGGTTATTGTGAATAGTGCTGCAATGAACACTGAAGTGCAAATATCTTTTAGAGTCTCTGATTTCAAGTACTTCCAGTAGAACTGCTATTCATATGATAGTTCTATTTTTATTTTTTTTGAGGAGTTTCAACAACACCTTCATCATTTTTTTTGCATTCGCACCAAGAATAAATGATGGTTTCAATCTCCCCAAATTCTTATGAACATTTTCTATTATTTTTTAAAATTGAAATTTTGACCCTATTATTATTAAGTGCGGTCAGGTTGGTTCTGTTCTGCTGACTCTCTACTTTTTACTGAAAATATTCCGAGGACATAAGAGAAAATCTTGTCATCCCCCCTTCTTGCTACTCCTCCTTTGACGACCATGCTTGTTGTACTTCTACCCACAGAGGATTTGGTCATTCTCTGGCAATCCAAGGCATCTTCAAGATCCTTTGCTAACACCATAATTCAAGTGCATCAATTCTTACTTGATCTCTGTTATTCATTTTCCTGTTTTAATATGTATCTAGGTGCCCTTAGTTCTCAAGTGACTTCTTTTTACCCATTTAAAGAGGTCTTTCTCTCCTTAAAAAACCCCCACCATTTTATTGAAGACCCTTACAGCTACCCATACATCTATTGTGCCATGCACATTTGTACATATGCTGCCATCTTCCTTTTCAAAGCATTTTATTTCTGCTGGGTATCAGTTGTTCATTTTTTCTTCCCTCCCTCAAGAACCCTCTATAATTTATAGATTATTTTATATCTAATACCAACCAACACTCTTCCTTCACCCACATTTATGTTGTTCATTCCCCGGGGTGGTGGTGGTTATACATCTATATTGTGATCAGTTCCTCCTTTCTCCCCCCACCTTCTGCCAACCCTCATGGTATTGCTATTCCCATTTTTGTTCTTGAGGGGTTTATCTGTCCTGGATTCCGCGTGTCCAGAACACTTACCTGTACCAGTGTACCTGCTCTGGTGTAGCTGGATTTGCAAGGTAGAATTGGGGTCATGATAGTGGGGGGAAGGAAGCATTAAAGAACTAGAGGAAAATCAAATGATTCATTGGTGCTATAGTGCTGCCTTGTCACTTCCTTGGGACCCTTGTGTGAGGGGATGGTCAATTGTCTACAGATGGGCTTGGGTCCCCAACCCCCTCTCCACACTTTCCCCATTGATCACATTGATATGATTATTTGTTCTGGTTCTTCCAATGCCTGATACCTGATCCATCGCACAGACTGGTGTGACTTTGTGAACATGTGGACTTTGTTATCTTCCATGTGTCTGCTTGTTTGTCTTCAAGAATTGAAGATCCCAGATACTACATCTTTGGATAGCTGGGCACCATCAGCTTTCTTTGCCACCTTTGCTTAGCCACACATTTTGTCTTCAGTAATTATATCGAGCAGTTGAGCACCACAAAGTGTTCTTGTATTGAGAGAGTACTTGAGTGGATGTTCAGTGTCTGTCTGCCACCTTAATACTTGACATATAAATATGTGAACATAGATCTATTTTCTCATATTTTATATAAATATTTTTACATGTATACATACCTGTGTTTACACATCTATACATATTCCTTGCCTCCTAGTTCTTTCCTCTATTTCCTTCTATTTTCCTCTTGTCCCGCCATCATGTTCGACCTTCATTTGGTTCAGCAATTCTTTTTTTTCCCCCAGCAATTTTTAAAGAGGTCTCTTGTAGCAGATTTGCCCAATGCAATATGCTGCTTGATTTCTTGACTGCTACTTTCTTTGATATTGATTGTGGATCCAAGTAAAATGAAATCCTTGACAACTTTAATATTTTCTCCATTTATGAAGATGTGGTCTAGTAGTCCAGTTGAGGAATAATCTATGTGGAAAGTTGTAATGTTTGATCTTCATCAGTAAGTTCTCCAAGTCCTTTTCACTTTCAGCAAACACATTTGAATCATCTGCCTACCACAGATTAACAGATCTTCTTCCAATCAGATGCTTTGTTCTTCTTTATAGTTTAGCTGCTCAAATTATTTGTTCAGCAGATAGATGGAATAATATAGTAAGTGATACAGTCCTAGCACACCCCTTTCCTGATTTTAAAGCACACACTATCCTCTTGCTCTATTGGAACAACTGCCTCTTGGTTTATGAGCAACACAAAGTCATCTAGAAATCCCTTTCTTTGAAATGACATCCATAATTTGTTATGATCCGTATAGTCAAAAACCTTAGTAAAATCAAAGGAACACAGATAAATGTAGTTTTGTTATTTTTGCTTTTAGTGAATTCCATCTTACATCAGGAATATATTTCGTTCCATATCCACTTCTGAATTCAGTTTGAATTTCTGGCAACAGCTTGCTGATGTATTGTTGCAACTGTTTTAAAAGTATATTTAGCAAAATCTTACTTGTGTCTGATATTAATGATATTGATCGTTGATCTCTGCATCCTTTTGTATCGCTTTCCTTTGAAATGGGCACAAATATGGTTCTCTTCCAGTCAGTTGATGAGACAGCTGTCTTCCAAATTTCTTAGCATAGACAAGTAAGTGCTTCCAACATTACTTTTCAATAATGCCATTAGTGTGACTTGGATTGTTTCTTTCATCACCATCAGTTCTTGATCTTATGCTACCTCTTAAAATAGTTAAATATTGACGAATTCTTTTTGGCCCAGTGACTGTTTTCCTTCCATTTTCCTTTGATGTTTCATACATTGCTTGCTTCAGTATTTTGCCCTTGGAATCCTTCAATATTGCAACACAGACTTAAGCCCCCCACCCCCAAGTCCTTTCAGTTTAGTTAATGCTGGGTCTATTCTCCTCTTCGTTTTCTAACTCCAGGTCTCTGCACGTTTAATTGTAATATGTTATGGATTGACATCTGTCTTTCCCCAAATGTATTGTAAATTCCAACCTCTATGCCTGTGGTTATAATCCTATTTGGGATTTTTATGTTAATGAGATATAAGTGTAGCGTCTACCTTGAGTTAATATATATATTTTAAAGATTTACAAGTGATTCAACAATTAAACAGGAGCAGACATGGAGGATGATTGATGTGAAGCCACGTGGAGATCTTCCAAAGAAACAGAAAACCAGCTGGAGCTACAAGGACCATCTCTACAGGCTACTCAGAGAGAAAGCCTTCCCCTAAGAACAAGTGCTCTACAGTCAGACTTCTAGCCTACTAAGGAGTGAGGAAATAAATTTCTGTTGGTTAAAGTCACTCAGTTTTGATATTTCTGTGCTTGTTTTGGCAGTACATATACTAAAATTGAAACAATACAGAGAAGATTAGCATGGCTCCTGTGCAAGGATGACACGCAAATTCGTGAAGCGTTCCGTATTTTTAGAATATCGACAAGGGCAGGCAAGTGGGGGTGCTTGGCACAGTATATGTAATTATGTATTGAACTATGTATGATGAAAAGTGATATAGGAATCCCCAATAAAATGATCAAAATTTTCTTTTTGGTATTTCAGCTGTAGCAACATAGATCACTTTGTGTTTCCAAGTCACTATTTGAAATCTTTCATTCAACTCTTTAACTTCATAGTTTCTTCTGCTTGCTTTAGCTACTGTACTTCCAAGAGCAAGTTTCACAATCATTTTTGACACCCATTTGGGTTTTTTCCTCATTTATTCTTTTTGATGAGGGTTTTTAAATGACCTCTTGCATTCTTCATCTGTGATGTCTTGGCTATCATCCCATAACTTGTATTGTTCTTGGTCAATAGTGTTCAATGTATCAAATCTATTCTTGAGATGGTCTCTAAATTCATGTGGGGTGAATACTCATTTCAATTATGCTCATTGTCAACACAGCATGATGATAGTTTGCCCAATTTCAGACTGCAGAAGTTAGTGAAAAGTCTTCAATTGCTTTCTCTTTGACATGAGTGTTGATGTATAAATTTGAACAATAGTTGTATAAGAAGCTTCCAAAATTTCATGGAAAATAAATTTAAAAGATAATGGAATTTTTTCATGAAATTTTTGGCACTCCCCCCTCCCCCGCCAACCCTGTTGCCCCCACATTAACTGACCTTCTTTGTAGACATGTGGATAGTATCCTATCACTGGAAGCATTGGACTTCAGAATAGATTTTGTAATGTTCCTTTTGACAAGGAGTGTTTCACCATATCTCTTACATTTGTTATTCACAACATAATAGACCATATGACAGTGTGATTCAAAAGGGTCAACACCAGTCCATTTCAGCTCACTCACATCCAGGATATTGATCTTTAAGCATTCCATTTCCATTTTGTCAACTTCCAATTTTTCTACATTAGTACCTCACAGTTCCATGATCTGATTACTAATGGATGTTTGTAGCCGTTTCTTCTCGTGTTGAGTAGTACCACATTAGCAAAGGAAGGTTCTAAAGGCTTTCCTCCATGCACCTCATTAAGATTGACTGTATTCTGAGCAGGAAGCTCTTCCTCAATCATTTTGGGAATGTGCCCAATGTGAGGGACACAGTTTCTGGCACGTTGCTTGCACAAGACAGCACTCTGTTTCTACTTGTGAGCTTCTCACCCACGCACCAGCTTGTTTCAGAAGTAGATTTCCAGGACCTTCATTTTAACCTGTTTGGGGCTGGACACGCTGCTAACAACTGCCATCTCAGTGGGAATAAAAACCTGATTGTGGTTTTGTTAAGAACCTCTCTGGTAGCTAATGACAATGAGCATTTTTTCTTGTATTTGGTAGCCATTTGAGCCTACTCTTCAGTGAAATGGCATTCAATTCTTTCTGTCCTATTTTTTGATGAGATTACTTATATTTTTGTTAAGTTTTGAATATATATATATAATATATATATATATATATATATATATATATATATATTCAAAGGTACCTTCCCTTGCCCCCCCCCCCCAAAAAAAAACCCAAACTAAACTAAAAACCAACCAGAATTGCTTGGGGCAGAGCAGAACATTTGTAGTATGTATTTTTCCCACTAGGTGAGCATGTAGCTACTCACTTTGAATTAGTGCACCCAATGGCACTGCTAGGAAGGTTCTCTGGGCACCATGAATATTTTTGTAAAAGCACTTTCGTTCTAACCTCGTTTTTTTTTTTTTTTAATGGCTGATTTAAAAGAACAGTGTGTAACTGTGACATTTTGTTTCCTGATTAGGAAAAATGCCACAGAATTTGTTGTGATGTTGAACACAATTTACAAGAACAGCGCTATGGGAAAAACCTCAAGTGTACGAGTGGTTTTCTTATTTCATAAAAGATGAAATGTCGATTGATGACAAACCTCCCTCTGGACATCTGTCAACTTCCCAAATCTACAAAAATGTCTATTCGTAGTGATTTGGAGTTCGTTCCAACAGGTTAGACTGTTAACCAAGCTTTCTATGTAGAGGTTCTGCAAAGATAGTTTACCAGTGTGCGACTAAATAGACCTGCTTTGTGGTAGACCAGGAACTGGTTTTGCCACCCCCACAATGCCCCTGCTTGCAGCCATCTCACTGTGCCAGTTTTGGGCAAAAAACAACTTTGCTCACCTAACCTGACCTTCTGTGACTTCTTTATTTTATTTTTATTAACACATCATTTTATTCATGGCTCTTACAACTCTTACAACAATGAGTAATCTCTTTTTGTTTCCGTGAATGAAGAGGGACATAAAAGAACAGCGATTTGATGAAGCAGAAGAGGTGAAGTAAAAAACAAGGAAGGTGCTATGGGCACCTTCAGATGAGTTTGAAAAATGTTTCCAAGAATGCAATCCCAGATTTGACAAATGTATTAAGTGTAATAAAGAGTACTTTGAAGATGATATGGTTGTTTTGTAAAACAATTTATATATACCACTTTGAAAAAAATTTCATTTTGGAGGGTACCTCTCTTGTGATATATATATATATATATATATATATATATATATACATATCACTATATATATACATATACAAATAATTTCCCAAACTATTTTCCCATTCAACAGTTTGACTTTTCACAGTTTTGTTAAAGTCTTTTGATGAACAAAAGATTTTCATTTGTATGAGGCTTCATTTGTTTATTTTGTCTTTTGATGTTTGTGCTTTTATTATGCTATCAGATCATTCACTGTTAAAATCTAGGTCCCAAAACCTTGCCCCTGTAATTTCTATGAATTTTATGGTTTTATTTTTCACAGTTAAGTTCTTAACCCATACTGAAAATGCTTTTGTGTATAGTGTTAAGGTCTGAATCCTCTTTCATTTTCCTGCATGTGGAAATCCAATTTTCCCAACGCCATTTATCGGATAGACTCTTCTTTCCCCATCAAATGAACTTAGTACCTGTTTCAAAAACCAGTGGACCAATCACCAGATGTAAGGGTACCTAAAACACCCTAAGGCAGCAGTTCTCAACCTGTGGGTTGTAACCCCTTTGGGAGTGGAGCAGCCCTTTCTCAAGGATCGCACAATTCATAATAGTAGCAAAATTACAGTTAGGAAGTAGCAACAAAAATAATTTTATAATGTGTGTGTGTGTGTGTGTGGGGGTGTCACCACAACACAAGGAACTGTATGAAAGGGACACGGCATTAGCAAAGTTGAGAACCACTGCCCTAAGGGATCTTCTGTATTCCAGACATGTTCTTCATTATCTCTGTTGTGTAGAAGCAACCTATGTCCCCTTGGTAATCAGGATCATCCTCAGTCAGGAAAGTAACTCCTTCTTTTTCTGTTTGTTCAGAGAACTGCAGAGCACAAAGTGACTGGATAGAAACTATAACTTCCAATTCAACAAAACAATTGTAGGTCCTCATGTGGAAGCATCCCTTCCTCGGCATCTAAGACTTATAGACCAATAGAGCAGCAGCTACAACTTACAGAGATGGGGAGAAGACATTTTCCTAGTAGATCACTTTAACCTCTCTCATTTCCACGCTTTGATATCTAGACCCATAACAGAGCTTTGGGAGAAACAGCACCATATAGTGGGTGCTAATGGAGAGCACAATCTATAGCCTGGAAGACGTTGCCTCAGCTGTGCAGACCATGGCCATCTAGCTGGCATCAACACTGAGTGTGCAAAATGCTATTCTACTACTCAGTCAAGCCAGCTGTCAGGATGACGTTACTATGGCAAGACCAGTGAACTCCATTAGCATGGGCTCATTGCCATATTTCCTCTGCTGTGAAGTGAGTTTCTTGTTCAAAAAACGATGCTGTATATGATGTCATTATAAATTGAATTCTGCCTTCCCCCAAAGGATAGGCTGAAGTCCTGGGACTTGTGAAATATGGCCTTTTTGGATATAGGGCCTTTGAAGATACTCTCGGTTAGGTAAACATATGGTCATACAGGAGTAGAGTCCTAATATAATTATAGTGATGTTCTTATAAAAGAGAAGACAGGTAAAGATGGACAACAGCTGTGCAAAGATGTTTCTTCAAGTGAAGGAAGGTTTGCGGTTACCAGCAACTGACAAAGACAAGGATCTTCCCCTAGAATCTTTGGAAAGAGCATGACCCTACCGGCACCTTGAATGTGGACTACCGATCCACAGGATTGTGGGAAAATAAATTTCTGTTTCTTTAACCCTGTGAAATTAATATAAGTACAATGATGGTTGTGAAGGGACTCTGCAAGTTCATGGGTGGTAGCTTTGAAAGAAGCAGTGTGGCCGTGGCAGGTAAACCATACTTGGATTACGTAGCTTCTTCAGTAAGAGCAAAATGCTCTCCCTTTATGATGAATGCAACTAATGTGATCAAGCTGCCACCAGGCAGCTAGCTGGTCACTTGGCAAATGGTACCATATTGGGGACTCAATGTTGGTCTCTGGTGCCAGTGGAGAGGGTGGGTAGTCCTTGAAGCTGACTTGGTTAGACTTGTTCAGTAGAATTCCATGATGTTGAGACCATGTATTGCTTATTTCCCTCGCATCACGGTCACGTTGTTCATGAGTCCATTGGTCATTGATAGGAGTAGTGGGAGAAAAGACTGACTAGTATTCATAGCACAGACGACTCTATGCACTTGATGATTAAAACGTTCTCCTGCTGAACTCACCCTGTAGTGAAACTTACGGAAACATAAATGTATTCACTTTCTGTGTCTATTCAGAGATCTAGATCACATTCCTTTTCTCCAGACCTCTTTGTCAAGAAGCTTTCCTTTTGATGCACGGCAGAGAACTGTGCTCCATAGGCTTTTGGAAAATAGCTTTTTATTGTGAATTAGGGAAAGGTTTACAGAGCAAACCAGTTTTCCATTCGATAATTCACACACACACTTTGTTTTGTGTCATTGATTGCAGTCCCTACAACGTCTGTCACTTATTCTGCTTCCCCTGTGGGTTTCCTGTTTCTGTTTCTCCTTCTCCTACCGGTTTGCTTTCTGAACTCTGTCCTCTGACAAAGTTTTTATCTTTAATGACTCGCTATTCTAAGGAGGGTGTATCTCCCTAGTGTTATTGTCTGTATGACAATTGAATCACAAGAGTGGGTTCTGATCCAGGCCTGAAGGGTAACCCAGAGATTTCAACAAACCTCATCTTTTAAAAGGTGATTTGAGCTTTGTCTCATGTTTTTCTCCCACCCTAGTCAGGACTTTCTATTTTGCCACCAGTTTTTCAATCGTGGTCTTCCCAAGTCTCTGACCATTGTGTCAGACCAATAGTTACAGCCCATGAAAATATATAGACTCTATCTGTAGGCATTTCCAAACAACATAGGCAACCTCGTCATACTTCCAATCCTGCCCACCGAGAGGATTTTTCTTTACTACTATCTTTCTAGGCTCTTTCAGCAAGGCTTTGTCACACTTCGGCTGCCTACTTTTAGTGGATGCCTGTAAATCCTGCAGGATCACCTGTAAGACAAGCCAAGCTTTCTTTTCCTCTGTCACCTGGTTATAGGAAAACCCTCACAAGGCTGCAGGTGCAGACCAAGGCAGAGATCACCGTGTAGAAGGAATAGCGATCCTGAGCCTTTGGGCCATGTCCTCAGTCAACCTTCAGGACTTGCTTGAGCCTCACCAACCACATGTCTTTGATCAAGGAGTCCCGGTGTGCACATTCACATCAAGCAGGAGTGGAAAGACTGTTCCTACTGATAGAGATGGCTCAGCAACGTGTAGGGACGGGAGACCACCAGTTTCACCAGAATCTGCTCACAAGGGGCCCGTCCCAATGATGAAGAACTTTCTCTTTCACCACGAGTGCCCTACCTTTAACAGAAGACATTTTGGGAAACCAGAAACTCAATTTTCCGTGTCATGTAGCCATGAGACATGGGCTACGTGTTCAGACATCTCAACTCCATTATGATGGGAGATAACCTCTCAAGCTATGACTCACCATGACTCGACAGCCTAGGATCGCCCCAGAGGAGTGGCTGGTGGGTTGAAACCATTAACCTTTTGGTGAGAACCTGAGCTTTTAACGATGTAACACCAAGTTTCCTTAGATGTTAAGTAAATTAGAATTCTGCCATTCCCTCACGTCCCCATTTTAAACAGGCTTTGTATCCACCTTCAGAAAGATCCTCTTAAGACATTTTATAGTCATCCCCCCTCACTCAGAGATAGGCTCCATCCCACGATTAGACATGGCACTAATTTATTACCTTTCTTTCCCACAGAGCCAATGAACACCAGAAAGTTGCTTTTGACTTATAGTGAGCTGACAGGCCTGAGCAAAGCTGTTCCCTAGTGTTTCCAAGGCTGCAGTCCGTGTGGAGTCAGATGATCTCATTGCTGGCTATTGTTGTTTTTTGCCTAGTGTGGCTGGTGGGTTCAAACCATCAACCTTTTAGTTAGCCACCCAGTGCTGAATCCTCAGCGTCACCCGGGGCTCCTGTAGTCTGGACAGCTCCTCGGGCTTGCTTTCTCTGTCATGGCACTGGCAGTTCAGAAGATTGTGGGCCAGTTGTTCAGAATGCCCCTCAGGTGGGATATTTGTAATTGATTTCACTTGGACTATGAGTAATTATTTTCGGCAGCAGGACTAGATAAGTAATATGTCCTTTTCAGTGCATCGGGTCAGAAGGTATCAGGCCTGGTTTGTCCCTCTCTTGGTCTTATTTATTTTCATCACTTGGCTAAAGCTGTCCCTTGAGTTTCTCTAAGTGTTTCATTTTCCCCTTAGTTAATTAATAAATAATCTATGGAAAGATAATTTTGAGACTTACGATCCTAGACCTTGCCAAATTCTGTTCTGTGTATGATTTTAGAATCTCTTGATGATTCTTATTTGAATCAACTGTTGTTTTGCAAAATATATTTCCTTATTGATCCTTCCTTCTTTGTTAATTAGCTGGCATTCTCTATAAGAAACAGTGATCGGGGGCTGAGCCCCTGTGGCGTAGTGGTTGTGCGTGGGACTGCGGCCCACTGGGATGGAGGTTCAATTCCAGCTCACAGGAGCAAAGTCTGGGCCTCCTACTCCCACCACCAGAGGGCAGTGATGCCCCCCCCCAAAAAAAGAAAAGAAACCGTGATCATTCAAGGATGAACTATGTCTCTCTCACTAGACGATGATTTCCCCGGATTGTGCCTTATTCAACCCTAACACTAATGCAAGGTGCAAAGTTGATGTTCAAGATATACTTATTGAGTAGATGCTCCATCTATATTGTAATTAACTGTACTAAATGCACCCTCAGAATGGAGACGGTATAAAGTATTCTCATCTTCAAAGGGTTCTGAGGGGGCCACCATGTCACCCTTGTGCAGGAGGGAGCTTTGTCATCTGTCGCAGGCTTCCCAGTTGTGAGCTGTGGTCCTTGTTAGGGCTTCTCGGTCATGCCCATCAGCCATGCCCACTTCAAGAGCTCTGAGTCAGTAGGAATGCCTATGGGAATTATTGTTGAAATAAATGGAGACAGCAACAGCTTTCTGAGGCCTTTGCCCTTCTCTCCTCTCTGCCTTCTTTCAGGAAGGGCTGGGGGAGTGCCTGTGCTCAGCTGATTTCCCAAACCTCTTTCCCAACCTCCCCCTTCTGCCCACTCTGCCTCATCCACCCGCTCCCCTCTCCCCACAAAAAGCAGAAACTTTCCTGCAGCTGTCAGGCTTCTTTCCCTGAAGAATATCTCTAATCGCCCCGCCTGATTGGGTCTCGTTAGCAGGCTGGTGGCATTGATTGTACTCAATCAGCATCCTCCTGCCCAGCTGGGAAAATGTCCCATTTGTTCCTCCATTTTATCTGCTCTTCCTTTGATAACCATTTTACAGATTTTCTGGCATGAAAAAAAAAAAAAAAACAACCCAAAACCGAAGGCTGAAGTTTTCTGCTACCCACCCCCCACCCACCCCTCACGTTGTAGGATCCTTTGTAATTCTGCTCTGAACAAGGTTCCCTACTCTCTCTCTCTCTCTGAGTTTCTGTTTCTATCAAGCCCTCTTATTTGTCAACAGTAATAACAACAGCAATGAAGCAAAACTATTCACAATGGACAAAGTGTATTCACATCAAAGAACCTATTTTGCCAATCCACAATCACTTATGGTAGTTGTTATTATTTCAGTGGAATTCCTATTTTGTAGATGAGAAAACTGAGGTCCAGAAAAGTTAAGGGGATTGTCAAGGTCACCTGACTAGGTCTAGGAGGTCACAGATGTCGGATTCAAGTGCAAGTAAAAAAAATAGGCTCCCATGTGCTCAGCTCTCCCAATGCTCTGAGGTTTTCCCTCAGCCCAGGAAGTGACATCACCCTATCATAGAAGGTGATATTCATTCTGGCAAAACCAGAAAGCTTCCAGATTGACTAGAGGAGCAAATCCAGGGACACTCATATGTGTGTAAAAAAGAACTTCATATAAAAGAGCAATTCTATATTGAGAAAAATCCAAACCTCGTCCAGATCAAGTCCTTAAGTCTGATAGTAGCCCACATGTCTCATATAGGTCTATAAATTCCTCTTTAGACTCATGCAACACCTGCAGTGACACTGAATGCAGGAAGCTGTTGCCCACAGGCCAGTGGGTGGAAAGTCTTGTGGATCCAATGGCAGTGGATCCAAGCATCTCAGGGTTGGCAGGGGTCTCCACATGGCTTCTCCAGCTCCAAGGCTCTGGCTCCATCAGCATAGCTCCATGTGGCTTCTCTGCAGGAAGACAAAGGAGAATGTGTCTGTCCTCTCATGAGCTATTTATCACCATTGTGCTTCCACAGGCTAAATGCCATCCCTTCACTCTTAATATTCTCAAGTTTATACCAGTTATCTAACTACCACACATAGCCAACAGCCACCACTCTGTTTATGGGTAGAGCAGGGAGCACCTTGGGAGTCCCAAATCTCTCTCTTACTAACTTGACACTGTGTGTGTGTGTGTGTGTGTGTCTGTGTGTGGAGGGAGTTACATAATTACCTCCTTCTGAGGAAAGGGATCTGGAGAAATACACTCCCACATAGGCCAGGTTAGCCCTAGTGGGAGAGAGGGAAATTTAGATCACAAGGGAACATTCCCATTGGCAGGTTAGATCAGGGGGAGATGAGATGTTGGAAGGGCCAAATGCTAGAGGTTTCATGGAAACCCAGGAGTCCCCCAGCATTTGGTCAAGAGCAGTAACATGAGACTGAGGTTGACAGGGAGATGATTTTGACTTTTAAGACCTGGGTTAACCTTGTAGCCTTTTTGCCCATTGACTGTACCACCTTGGGAAAACCACTTCACACTTTTGGCCTCAACTAAGTCCTGGTGTAGGAATTGTGTGGATGGGAATCATAGACTATTGTAAAAAAAATGATAATACTTGTGAGAAAAGCAATGGGCACACAATTTAGCATATACGCTGCACATGTACCAGTTCCAACGAGTCTATGGAAAAGTAAAAAACAGTAACATTTCATCCAAATTTTTTTAAAAGCATGTGCTAGCATGATCTAATACTCATGCTTTAATCGAGGCATTTCAACCCAGAGGGCAAATGACTTCCTCCAATATACCAAGAGGTTTACCCATGTACCATGCATCATTTATTTTACTCCTTTCCTACTCTCCTAGCTATGTAGTGTTGCTTCAACAGAAATACCACAAATGTAACAAACACACACACATCCCCTCATATTTTAGGAGGCGGAAACTCTAAATTCAGGGCACCAGTTTGAGGGAAAAGCTTCTGTCTGTTGGCTTGGGGGAAAGTCCTTGACTCTTCAGTATCCGTGACCTCCATGTTCCTTGGAGATATTTTGGCATCCATCTGCCACTAGGTCTAAGAGGTTCTCAGTATAGGAACTATGGCCTCAGATAATGGACTCCTTTGCCATCTCCTCTTTCTTGACAGTAGTAGGCACTGCTATATCTGCTTATTTGTTTAATCCATTTTATATCTCAAAAGAGAAGAACTTAAACTATAACCCAATCCTGTGTATTCTGCTCTGTCTCATTCACATGGCTGCTTACAATTCTGTCTTATTAACATCATAGATACCAGTATTTAAAACACACAGGATAATTACATACGATTGCAATATGGAGAGTAATTACATAATACCAAGTATCATACTCAAGCCAAGTTGACATATACTTTCAGGAGACGCAATTCAAGTGTTAACACCCACTGTCCTTGAGTTACCTGATAGTTAAGTTGCAGTTGGCTTGGGAATCCTTATTGGTAACTAGGGTTATATAATTTCAAAGTATTTGTGTCTCAGTTATCTCTAGTAAACCTCCTGCAAGCCCCTTGAGATTATCATCACAGAAAACAGGACCTATTTTTTTTTTATCCCTGCAATGGCAAGGTTCACTTTCCTCATAGATTTAGATGTTGTTTGGGGCCACTGAATGTGTTCCAACTCCTAGGGAACTTATGTACAGTAGAAGGAAATAATGCCCAGTCCTGTGCGATCCTCACACTTGTTCTTACATCTGAGCCCATTGTTGCAGCCACTGTGCTAAAATCTCTTGTTAAAGGTCTTCCCCTCTTTCATGGCCCATATGCTTTATCAAGCATGATGTCCATTTCCATGGACTCTCTGGATAACATGTCCAAAGTGTGCGAGAAATGTCTTGCCATCCGAACTTCTGAGGGGCATTCTGGCTGTCCTTCTTCCAAGGCAAATTTGCTTATCTTTTGGCAGTTGATGATCTTCTTATTTTTTTATCTATCATTTTATTGGGAGCTTTTTTTGGGGGGGGAGGCATCACTGCCATCTGGTGGAAGTGGGAGTTATTGGGAGCTTTTACAGATACTATAACAATCTATAGTTCAGTTAGATCCAGCATAATTTTACAGTTTGTACCACCATCAGTTTTAAAACATTTTCTATCATCTTGAACTCCTGGATATGAGCTCCCCTTTATCCCCTCCCTCCCCACCAAAACCATATTATTTTTATTATTATTTGCTCTATCTTACACTACAATGTATCTGTTCACTTGCAATTCTGTTATACATTCCCCTCCAGGGGGGTTATACAGTCATCATTGCTATCAGCTCCCCCTTCCCTTGCCTCTCTTCCAGTACCCTCAGGGAATCATTACTCTCATTACTGTTTCTGAAGGGGTATCTATTCTTGGCTTTCATGCATTGAACACTCTTAATGATACAAATGAACATACACATGTCTAACAAGACTAATGAGGTAAAACAAAGACCATCATAGTAAGGGGCAGAAATATTAAAGAGCTATCGCTCCCTAGATTTATCATACTTCATGTGGGGCCTTCTATGAGGGATCGTTCTTCACCAGCACCATAATTCGAATGCATCGATTCTTCTTTGGTCATCCTTATTCAATGTCTAACTTTCACATGCATATAAAGCAGTTGAAAAATATCGAGGGTTGGGCAAGCACATCTTAAAACTTCAAAGTAACATCCTTGCTTTTCAACACTTTAAAAGAGGCCTCATGCAGCAGATTTACCTAATGAAAATGTATCGCTTGTTTTCTTGGCTGCTCCTTAAATGAACCTTGATTGTGGATGCAAACAAGACAAATCCTTGACAACTTCAATCTTTTCTTCATTTATCATGAGGTTACTTACTGGTTCAATTGTGAGGATTTGGGCCCTTTTTATACTGAGTGGTAATCCATACTAGAGGCTGCAATCCGTGATCTCCATCAGCAAGTGCCTTAAGTTCTTCTCACATTCAGTAAGCAGGGTTGTGTCTTCTGCGTATTACAGGTTGTTAATAAACCTGTCTCCATTCCTGACAGAGCATCGTTCTTCATATCACCCAGTCTCACTAATGATTTGCCGAGGGTACAAGTATGGATGCAACCTTCATCTTTCTTGAATTTAAGCCTTGCAGCATTCCCCTGTTCTGTTTGCACAACTGCATCTTGCTCCATATGCAAGTTGCTTATGAACATAATGAAGTGTTTTGGAATTACTATTCTCAAGACTATCTACAGTTTGTTATAATCCACACAGTCAAATGCCTTTTTATAGTAAAACACAAGCAAACATCTTTCTAGTATTCTCTGCATTCAGTCAAGCTCCATCAGGCATCAGCAGTGATAGCCTTTATTCCATCTTCTCTGAAGAATGTCTGAATTCCTGGCAGCTCCCTGTCAATATACTGCTGTAAGCATTGTTGGATGATCTTCAGCAAAATGTTGCTTGCTTGTGATCATAATGATATTGTTCTATAATTTGCCCATTCTGTTGGGTCACCTTTCTTGGAATGGGTACAAATAGCATCTTTTCAGTCAGTTGGCAAAGTAGCTGTCTTCCAGATTTCTTTGAATAGATGAATGAGTGCTTCCAGTGCTTCAGTTGCTTGGTGAAACGTTTCAGTTGGTACTCCATCCATTTCTGGAACCTTGTTCTTGGCTTATTCTTTCAGTACAGCTTGGACGTCTTCCTTTAGTACCATCCATTCTTGATCATGGTACCTCTTGACACGCTTGAATATCTACTTGTTCTTTGTGGTACAGTGATTCTGTGTTTTAATTCCATCTTCTTTTGATGTTAAATATTTTGTCCAGGACATCTTTCAATATTTCAACTGTGTAGCTCTTTCTGTTTCAGATAAACTAAACATAGTCTTCCTTCTTGGTTTTCTAACCTAGGTCTTTGCCCATTTCATTATAATATTTTGCTTTGTCATTTCAGCTGCCCTTTGACTGTTCTGTTCCGCTCTTTCACTTCATCATTCTTCCTTTTGCATTAGATACTCAATGTTAAGAGCAAGTTTGTGAGTCTCTTCGGATCTTCACTTTGATCTTCTCTTCTTTTCCTGTCTTTTAATGACTTTTTACTTTCTTCCCGAATGATGCTGTTGAGGTCAACCCAAAGCTCATCAGGTTTTCTGTCGCTAGTGTTCATACATCAAATCTGGTTTGAAATGGTTTCAAAATTCAGGTGGGATATATCGATATTGTATGTTGGTTCTCAAGGACTTGTTTTAATTTTCTTCAGCACCAACCTGAACTTAGATACGAGTAGTTGATGGTCTGTTCCATGGTCAGCCACTGGCCTGAATTTCGTTGTTGGTACTGAACTTCTCACGGATGTCTATTCTCATAGATGCAGTCAATTTGGTTTTTGTGTACTTCATCTGGAGAAGTCCATGGAGATAGTTGCCTTTTGTGTTGTTGAAAAGGGGATTTAGGATGAAGACGTCTTCTTGGTCTTGTAAATTTAGACCATGCAATCTCCAGCTTCATTTCTATCATCAAGGCCATATTTCTTTTTTTTTTTTAAGGCCATATTTCTAGTTACTGTTCCTTCCATTTTGTCAATACATCTCAGTAGCATGTTTGGTCAGTTTCTGACAGAAAATGTTGGTAAAATTCTTCAATTTCTGCATCACTAACCTTAGTGGGTGGTGGATAAATTTGATTAATAATTCTATTGACTGGATTTCCTTTTATGTGGATAGATATTATCCCATCGCAGCATTTTACTTCAAGACATTGATATATATTTTTATTTAAATCTTTTTACTAAATGTTCAAACAGCTCTTCACAATCTATCCACACATCATGTGTCAAGCACATTTGTACATATATTGCCATCATCATTTTCAAAACATTTCCTTTCTATTTGAGCTC
>PVJH01011303.1:0-69404 GCA_004026705.1 Nesogale talazaci
TCTCTGAGTTAGTAAGGGATATTGTGCTTCGTGGTGGATAATCAGGCCTTGTAATCCTCTCTGTGACTTAGGTACTCTGGGCTGGAATACTTTGCTGAGGGCTTGTTTAGCAGGAATGGGTTCCACACTTTCTCCTTCCCTCTTCGTTTTCTTTAAATCAAAAGTATCCCTCTTCCTGAGCTGTAGCTTCAGTGTTGTCCTCCGAAGCACATCCCTCTGAAGTGGGAGGTGAGGGGTGCCCACTTAGCTGGGACTGGGGTCTCTCTATTGATTCCCTGCTTCATGCTGGTGCGTTGCAGATATAAACAATACCCTCCCCCTGGGTAGTTTAGTGCGCTGCTCCCCTGTTCCCCTGCTCTGTCTCTCTCTCTCTCTTTCTCTCTCTCTCTTTCTCTCTCTCTCCCTCCCTCCCTCCCTCCTTGTTAGTTGGCTGCCATGTGCATCCCTGGGTTGGGTTTTTCCCTGACATAGTACCTGGATCTCATCCAGGAATGTATGCATATAGTTGCTCTCCACCTTATGCCCCTTTTGCATTTTTAAGCTTACCTCGGTGGTCTCAAATTGTACTTGTCCTTTTGTGCTTGGCTTATTTCGTTTCATAATCTCCTCCAATTATTCCCATGAGGTGATGTGTTTCAGGTGATCATCACTGCTTCTTACGGATGTGTTGTACTCTATTTTATGTGTATGTTCCACAATATTCTTTATCAATTCTTCCATTGATGGAAATTTGGGTTGTTTCCAACTCCTTGAAATTGTGAACTGTGCCACAATGAACATTGGAGCACAAATGTCTGGCTTTGGTTTATTTCTTGTCTCTTCTGGATATATGCTCAGTAGAGGGATTACTGGGTCATATGGTAGCTCAATTCCATTTATTTTAAATATTGCCAAATAGATTTCCATAGTGCCTTTACATACCTCCAGGTCCCACTCAATGCAAGATCACTTTGCCCTCCTCACCCAGCACTCTGTGATGCTCAACTTCCCTGATATGATCCATGAAGACAAAATGGAAGCATACGCAAATGTGGTGAAAAAAGCTCATGGTGCCTGGCTGATAGTAACTGCATCATAAAGGCTTGAAGTTAAATGCATCTATCTAGCTGAGAAGCCACAAAACCCACATGGAAGAAACACGCCAGCCTGTATGATCATGAGGTGTAGATGGAATCAGGTAGCAGGCATCAAAGACCCTAAACAAAAGGGGGGAAAAAAGCCATATCAAGGTGAACGAGGGGGAGGGCAGAATGGAGACCCAAAGGCCAAAAGTAGTCAATTGGACATCCTCTGTCAGAACAGCCACAAGGAAAAGATGAGCCAGTCCAGGTGCAAGATAGCACCAAAGAAACACAACTTTCCTCTAGCTCTTTAATGCTCTCCAGGCCCCCTCTGTCATGACCCCAATTCTACCTTACAAACCCAGGTAGACAAGAACATGTACATGAATACAGTAGGAGCTCATAACACCAGGAATTCAGGACAGATAAATCCCTCAGGACCAATAATGAAAGAAAATATTTTGAAAAAGATGATGGCAACATATGTACAAATGTGCTTGGCACAGTGGGCATATGTATGAATTGTGATAGAATCTGTAAGACATCCACTAAAATAATTTTTTTTAATTGTGAGGATTATGGTGCAGGATTTGGCCATCTGTTGTAGATAGGATCAATATGGGTCAGAACTGAACAGATGACACCTAACAACAACAAATAAGATCTTAAAAGATCTGATGCACATGTGTACAAAATGACAAATTCTGTTGCACAAAATAAGACCAGGCTGAGGCGAAGCACTAAAGGCAGGTGGCAGAAGAGTCAGGGGAGCAGAGTAGGGAGGGCCCGAGAGAGTGCCAAAGATAGACTGTGGGGCCAGGGAATGGTGCCTCATTGAACTCAACCAGAGGGCACTCCTAGAGATCAACAAACAGATCTTGAACTATTTACAGATCTTTCTTTTTGTCCTAGTTTGTTGTGGCTGTTGTTGTTATTGTTTTTCACTTTGTTTTGCTATATCTTGTTCTTTTGTGCATAACATTATCTCTGCAAGTCCATCTAGATAAGATAAGCTGGATAAGCAGTCTGGAGGAGAAAACAATGGAACCAATGGTTCCAGAGGGACATGGGAGAGGAGGTGGTGGAGGAGAGGAGGTGGTGTTGATCATCCCAAGGACAAGGGAACAGCGAGTGTCCAAAATAAGTGGCAAGGAGCATGTAAGAGGCCTGGTAGGGGTCGATCGATCGAGGGCAATGTATGGAGAGCAACTCCTGAAACCCAAATGAAGACTGAACATGATAGTGGGAAAAAAGGAAAGTAACACAGAGGAAAGAACTAGAAGACGAAGGGCATTTATAGAGGACTAATATATGCATTTGCACATGTAAATATATTTATATATGATGATGATGTGTAAATGGATCTATGTGCATATACTTATAGGTTTAGTATTAAGTTAGCAGATGGATGTTGGACCTCCATTCAGATATTCCCTCAATGCAAGAAACCTTTGTTCTATTAAATTGGTATTCCATGATGCTCATATTCCTGACATGATTGCTGAAGACAAATGTACGTGCAAGCAAATGAGGTGAAAAAACTGATAGTGCCTTACTATCAAGAGATACAGCAACTGATTTCTTAAGGGTTTGAGAAGCAACAAAGCCCCATATGGAAGAAGCACACCAGCCTGTGTCATCATGACATGTCGAAGAGATCAGGCATCAATGAACAAAAAATCATAATATTGTGAATGAAGGGGAGTGCATATTGGGTACCCAGAGGCCATCTGTAGGCACTGAACACCCCCTTATAGATGGGTCATGGGAAGGAGAAGAACCATTCAGGGTGCAATGTAGCAACGATGAAACATACAATGTTCCTCTAGTTCTTTAATGTTTCCTCCTTCACCTCCCCCAACCTCCGCACTATCGTGATCCCAACTGTACCTTACAAATCCAGCTAGACCAGAGGATGTCACTGGTACTGATGGGAACCTTAAACACAGGGAATCCAGGACAGATGAACCCTTCAGGACCAGTGGTGATAGTGGTGATAACGGAAGGTGAAGGGAAGGTGCGGTAGAAAGGGAAAATCTATTATAAGGATCTATATATATATATATATATATATATATATATATATATAACCTCCTCTCTGGAGGATGGACAAAAGAAAGGGTAAAGGGAAACATCAAACAGTATAGGATATGACCAAATAATAATAATTGATAAATTATCAATTGATGTCTGAGGTCTCATCCTTGATAAATTATCAAGGGTTCATGAGGGAGATGGGGAGTGGAGAAGGAGAGGAAAATGAGTGCTAATATCAAGGACTCAAGTAGAAAGGAAATGTTTTGATAAGGCAAGAGATGTACAAATGTGCTTGATGTACAGATTGTGATAAGAATTGAACAAGCCCCCAATAAAATGATTTTTAATTGCATAAAAATGTGTGAAAACTTGACTTATGCACATGCATATGCAGTATTTACTTGAATTAAAAATGAAATTAGACAACAAGACTTGAATGTTCACCAATCCATGACTATATAATTTTTGTGAGAGAGTTACCCTATAAGTAATAGACCTAACCAACTAGGATAGCCGAAACTCTATTATATTAGACTTAAAGGAGAAAAACAAAAGGAAAAAATGTGTCTTACTTTGTGATTGCTATAGGCAGGAAACAGCCTTAAGGAAATGTTGTCCTTCTAAGGTAGTGGTTCTCAACCTGCCTAATGGCACAACCCTTTAATATAGTTCCTCAAGTTGTGATGACTCCTCAATGGTAAAATTTCCATTGCTACTTTATCATTGTAATTTTGTTACTGTTATGAATCTGGCAACATCTGTGAAGGGTTGTTTGACTTCCAAAGGAGTTACAACCCACAAGTTGAGAACTGCTATCCTAGGGTAATAAAAAAGCAACCATTCATCAGGCATCTTAGGGCAGCTCAACAGAAATCTTAAAAGAAGCACAAGAAGAAAGTCTCAAAAGGTTCAGACATGGCCTCTGGGGTCTTAAGGTATGGGGTCATGTCCTCTGGGCATGAATTCCCAGAGGTGTCTAAGCAGAATCATGGCCTCCTACATTTTAAGGGGTTAGATTTATGCTCATTTGACTCTGCATTATAAGACTGCTGTTTACTTTGGCAGAGGAAGGGCTGACTGCCCAAGGCAGAGGCCTGGGGCTTTCACTTCCCTGGGAAAAAATGGGATTTTACTACTTAGATAAACTAAGAGGGCAAAATGAAGCCTCTCCAAACTACGGTTACAGAGTTGTCATTTCAATAGTCTTTGATGTCAAAACTAAAGTCAAAGTCTTCAAAGGTCTCAGGGAATGAGAGCAGAGCATCATATTCAAGACTTTAGAGCTCATGTAGAAACCTGCTGGATATTAGACATTCTTGGGGTTCCTTAGTCCTTCTTTCCCTCTAATTTATTCCATTGCTTGGTCCACCCTTGTATTTTGGAAACAGGTTATTTGTATTCTAGGCTTGATAGATTACTGGTGAAGAGAAATTCTGCCCTAAGATGAAATAAACACAATGTATCATCCATTTTTAATTTCGATGATTCAGAACTAAGAGATTCTAGAGTTGATTTAAAAGCCTGAGGATGGTGTGATGGGGGTAAATGTGCTTAGCATGTGGCCAGGACATGAATGTTTGTGCTGACAAAGTCCTTCCCTCCTTCTCTCAGAAAAATGTTATGAATTTAATTATGTCTCCCCAAAATATGAGTTGTAAATTATAATGCCTATACCTGTAGCTTCTTATTTGAGAATCAGCTGGCTTTGGTATGTCAATGAGTGGAGATCAATGTCATATGTCAATCTCATTTGAGTCAATCTCATTTGAGGTATTATAGAGATTGAATAAGGGAGCAGAATAGAGATGATGACGGAGGTTTCTGCCTAGGAGCAGTAGCTCAACTAGAAGACAGAGCTTCCTCCAGCATCAATAGAGAGAGCATCCCTCAGAGCTGACATCCTGAACACAGACTTCTAGATTTCAGAATCGGGAAAAAATAAACTTCTCCTTATTAAAGTCTCCTCCCACTCATGCCAAAAGACCTAGCTATGATTCATAAATAGCCACTCTCCAACTAGAGCAAACTTCCTAGCATCGAATATTTAAAAGAGTCAAAGAATTCCTGGGTTTTTTTGTTTGCTTTTAAAAAGACTTTCCTTAACTTCCTCCCAAGTACATTCTGCAGAGACATGTCCAAACACTTGCCTCATATATAAGACTCTTTTGTTAAGCAGTTTTATTAGCACTCTATCCATGTATCATACAATTCAATAATCCAATCATATAA
Organism: Nesogale talazaci; assembly: GCA_004026705.1. Lineage (NCBI taxonomy): Eukaryota > Metazoa > Chordata > Mammalia > Afrosoricida > Tenrecidae > Nesogale > Nesogale talazaci. The sequence continues at coordinate 5,328 of PVJH01011303.1, forward strand.
AAAAGAATTGTACAATTGTCATCGGATTCAATTCTACATTTTATTCTTCTCTTAGTCATTATTATTCATATAATTATTTTTTCTAATTGTGGCAAAAACATACACAACAGAACATTCCACAACTTCTTCTTATATAATTCAGTCATTGATGATACTCTTAGTGCTATGCAGCCACTATTGATATCCTTTTCCAATTTATTGTCCCACCATTGAAAGAAACTCAAGACTGGCTATGCAACAACACTTTCCCCTTCACCTATTGGTAAGCATTCAAGTTTGTTTTCCTTTCTTCTTTGTTTTTCCTTGTGATTTTCTTTAAGCAGTATTCATATATCATATACCTCCATTGTTAATTCACTTTTTAAATGAGTTGTAAAATCATAATCAGTTCTAGTGCTCTCTCCCCCTTCCCACACCCATTAATTTGCTCTCCAAATCCCCTCACCCTCCCTATAGTCCACCTCCATTCCTGCATCCCCTATATACCCTTGCATCAGTTATTATCTTTATGAATCAACTCCTTCTATATAAACGAAAACAATCTCAGGGCACTGAGTTTATGTCTCTGTGCCTTGTTTCAATTCTTTCTGCTGACAAAGTCCTTCCCTCCTTTATTTCGTTACTTAGAAAACTCCTACTTATTTTTAAGCCCAGTTCAAAATTCACTTTTACACTACAACTTTGCCAAAATCCCAATCACTTTCCCATACAAACATAACAAACTTGTTTATGTTATCCAACAAATCTAAATACTCAGGTCACCTACTACAATATTGCAAATGCTGGATACTGACTTTAAGCATTGGCTTTTCTGAAATACTCACATTTAGCTCATTTTAATATACCTTTGTAGTTTCTGCAAATATATTTTCTCCTTGGGGAAAAATAAACAGCAAAAGTAGTTTAAATTCACCAGATATTTCAAATCATAAGATGCACCTGGCCATAAGACACACAGTTTTTAGAGCAGGTAAACAAGAAAAAAATATTCTGAAACAAATAGTACCAGTATACTAAAATGTTCTAGGATACCATCCCTTTGGACCAGAGGACACACCCCCAATCCTCCCCCAACCCGCACTTTTGGGAGGATGGGAAGTGCATCTTATAGGCCGAAAAATACGGTACCCAGCTCTATTTAAGCACTCTTATGCTAAAATATCATCCATTTGGGTATATAAATTTTAATTCAACTGGGTCTCCTCTATAGTCTCCAGCATCTTCAGAGAAAGCCCTAGATTTGTAAAAGACAGCCTAAGTTCCAGAAGAGGAACAAAGGGAAGAAGATGATCCCTTTACAAGGCTCAACTCTGGACTCTAGATCTCAATTGTCAGTAGCCATAGCTGCTCTAACTTGGCAGTGTGACACACAAGTGGAACCAGGATGGTAGAAGCAAGTCGAGATCCAGATGCCCACTACCATCATTCTGAGGCTGGCACTAGCAGTATCCCTTTAGATCCCCTTGTCAGAAAGTATAACCAATAGCATCATTAGGGATGATGTCACATAAAGAAGTAACTCTTGGTGTCACCTTCTGGGATGGTACCCAACATGGTTTGGTTGAATGGCTGGACCCCACCAGTTCACTGCCTTTGTCCAACTGCCTTGGCATATCGCTTTACCTTTTCTCTCACGGCCTCCCTCCACTCAGTGCAGGCCCTCCCATGTCTGCTCATGTGTCAATCCCCTAGTTCAGTAACTCACACTCTGCCACAAAGGTGATGTGGTTATGGTAATCCTGCAATATCACATTTGGCACCATCATCCTCATGACTGACTGGTGATGGGAGGATTTCTGCCTCTACCTTGGCAGCCCTTTTCCCACTCTCCCTAGTCTAACCTCCATTGCTTCAGATTCAGGTTCATGGTGGCAATACTCTCTGACTATGTGGGATGGTGTAAAGACGATGTCTCCATAGAAAGGCCAATTATCACAACTATTTGGTTTCCATGTCACTGACTTTCTAAGCCTATCTAACTCATGGACTTACTAATTCTAAGTTCTAGGTTACTAATTCCAAGAGAATTTTGCGACGTTCTCTCATCTGTCCCCAAATGCCAGGAGAAGGCTTAACATGCTCCACACACTGGCATATTTATTAAATAAAGGAAGGAATGTGTATTGCTCTGATATTCAAGTTTGTATCAATTTGGGTGGGCTATCACCATGGTGATATGAGTCAGGTAAGCCTGTGGGAGTGGAACCTTCAGGATCTTCATTTGCTGAGAGGGCATGACCCATGGTCAAAGAAACAGCTGCAAAAATCTTCTAGTGACCAGAACTTTTAATGTGTGATGTGTGAATTTAGCAGAACTGGAAATGGCCAAAATGATATGGAATGCATAAAGTTTGTTATCCTGGGCATTCTTGAGCTGAAAAGGACTAGTATTGGACAATTTGAATCAAATAATCATCTGATTAATGATGCTGGGAATAACAAAATCAAGAGGAATAGAATGGCATTCATTATCATAAAGGATCTTGCTACATCCATTTATGAAGTTAAATTATGTTTGTGATAGCATTATATTTATATGCTTTCAAAACAATCCAATGCAACAATACAATTATTATTCAAATTTATGCATCAATCACAAAAGCTAATGATGAAAAACTTGCAGATTTCTACCAAGGACTTCAGTCAGAAATTGATCAAGCATGCAATCAAAATACATTTATAGTTATTGATGATTGAAATGCAAAAGTTGGAAAATAAGAAGGAAAAGTGGTTGAAGAACATGTACTAGGGGATAGATATGAAGCTGAATAATGCATGATACAATTTTGTAAAACCCAAAACTTGTTCACAGCAAATATCTTCTTTCAATAGCACAAAAAGAAAAGTACACTGTGGACTTCTTCAGGTGAAGTACACAGAAATCAAATTGACTATATCTGAGGGAAGAGACAATATAGAAGCATTGACAAAGAAGCAACTAAAACTGGACCATTGAACAGAGCTATCAACTGCTCATATGGAAGTTAAGGATAAAGGTTAAGAAAATTAAATTAAGTCCACAAAAGCAAAAATACTACTTTCAGTCATTTCCACTCACATTTCAAGAACATATAAAGAGCATATTTGACATACAAAGAACATATTTGATACATTAAACACTAATGATGAAAGATCTGATGAGCTGTGAGATAACATCAGAACATTAGTCATGAAGAAAGCGAAATTTCATTAAAAAGACAGGGAAGAAAGAAAAGATCTAGGTGGATGTTAAAAGAAACTCTGAAATTTGTTCTTGATCGAGTAGCTAAAGCAGACGCCAGAAAGAATGAAGTCAAGGAGCTGAATTTTCTATTCAGAAAGGACACCTCAAGAAGAAAAAGACAAAAATTATAATAAAATACACAAAGACTTAGAATTAGAAAAACCCGAGAAAACATTCTCATATATCTGAAACTAAAAGAACAAAAGAAAATAATTCAAGTCTTGTGCTCCGATCTTGTTGAATGGTGCAAAAGGCCTCTATAGAAGAGAGAAAGAATACACAAAGTCACTGTACCAAAATGAACTAGTCGATAGTCAACCATTTCAAGAGGTAGCCTATGAGAAAATCTTAAGGATATGTGCTGAAGAAAGAAGCCTATGCCACACTAAACTCATTGGCTAAACACAAGAGTCCAGGAATTAATGGAATGCCAAATAAAATATTTCAACAAACCAATGAAGCACAATGAATGTTCTTCTCTTGGAGCTTTCTAATTTCTAATTTTCTAATTTCTAAGAAATTTAGAGGACAGCTTATTGACCAAGTGACTTAAAGAGATCCATGATTATAGCCATGCCATAAAGAAAGGTGACTCAACAGAATGCACAAATTATAAAATAGTACATTAATTCACATACAAGTACATTTTTTGCTGAACACCATCCAACAATAGTTGTAGCAATACATTGACATGGAACTGCTATGGTTCAGAGCAGATTAAGAAGTAGACATAGAACAAGGGATACGATTGCTGATGTCAAATGGATTTGAGTGAATCCAGAAAGGTTTACTTTTGCTTTATTTCACAAGCAAAAGTATTGGATTGTGTGAATCTCAATGAATTATGGGTAATCTTGTGAAGAATGGGAATTCCAGAATGTTTTGTGGAACTTGTACATGAATCAAGCATTTATAGTATGCAAAGGTGTATATGTTCCAATCCTGACACTTTCTTCACTTCTGCATTCCTTTCATGTACAAAGATGAGTTGTGCTATTACCAATTATGATTTGACTGTTGAATAAATAACTAGCCCCATGGTTGAGAGTTAGCCAACTTTTTCTCAGTAACCTGCTGATGGTCTTCCATTTTGTTTTTATCCTTTAAAGGTTTAATCAAAAAGTCTGTCTAGAAAAAAGAAAAAAATATTGTTTCAGATATTAATATGCCAATATATGTCACTGAAAAAGTACTCTGTGGTCAATTATCTATAGAAAATTCTGGACAAACAAAGGAAGGTGATATTTCTTTCCTGAGACTCCCCAACAAGGAACACTTGGCACAGGAAAATGCCAGAGATTATGTCACCATAGAACTTTCTCTAAATTTTTTAAATAGAGATTTCCTTTGAAACATGGTTAGAAAACAACTACCTTCTTTGCTCTTTGCATTTCAGTTAACATCAAGAAGGTGGAGGGTTTCATGATTTTCAACAGGTCTGGTGTCTGGTTTGGATTGCTGGTGCCTGAAAACATTTCGTTCCCTGGATAAGTATGACAACTTATTTTCTGGACTTCTCAATTGAAAGACATCAACAACCAATCAACTATCAAGAATTAGAATAGAGTTTTTCTACTTATGAGTTCCTTTATATTTCTTGAACCATTAGGTTTTTTTGTGGATCAATTGTTGCTGGTTTTAATTTTCCCAAAATGACAATTGCTAATTTTCTAGGCTCTTACATCATTACATAAGTCAAAGAAGTAAATATATTTGTCTATCTTTCTGCTCTTTGTAACAATATCCTTACTCATTTCCTCATCCTGGCATTGATTTTCCTTTATACCTATAGAAATTTTTCATCATTTCTGGATATTTTTTTAACCTTGCCTAAACTTATTCAATAACTTTGGAAGCAGAATACAATAATTCAATGAAAAGAGAGACCACAGGGCTGTCCTTAAGGTGGATTTCCTTCTTATGATCAATTCTGATTTTGATGAAAGACTATGACCTAGTCGAAAGCTCAGATCATTCTGACTATAAATTGCATACATTAAACTGCATATTTTATATATAAAATAGCTTTGTAATGATACTCAAATGTATCTTTGTGATGTAGAACATATTTTAATCTCCTGAAAATCAAGAGATGTCTCATAAATGTTAATGGCACTCCGTCAAGATATCCCTTGAGGCAGTAAGTAGAGGTAGAGGTCCTCAGACTTTGACAATCTGTGATTTTTTTGTGAAAAGAGCTCCCCCCCGCCTCAGGCATCAGAAGACCCAGAACAAACAATCATACAATGTGAACAGAGGGTGGGGGGTAGGAGGGGCGGAGGGAAGACCCAAAGCCCAACTGATGGGACATACATTCACAGAAGGATCACAAGGAAAGGAAGAGCCAGCTAGAGTGCAATATAGAACAAATGATAGAACTTTTCTATAATTCCTTTTTTTTTTGGCATCACTACCCTCTGGTGGTCGTAGGAGGTACGCAGCCTTGCTCCTGGAGAGCAGCCACTGGATTTGAACCTCCAAACCCATGGGCCACAGTCCCACACTCAACCACTTATGACACCCAGGCTCAGCCCTTTTCTCTAATTCTTTAATGCTTACACACACACACACACACACACACACACACACACACACACTACCATGACCCCAATTCTATCATACAAATCTGGCTAGAACAGAATATGTACACTGGTACAGAAATGATCTCCCAGCACAGGGAATCCAGGACAGATTAACCACTCAGGAACAATAATGGGAGCAGCGATATCATGAAGGTAGGGGAAGGTGGATGAGAGAAAGGGGAAACTGATCCCAAAGATTGATGTATAACCACCCCCTCCCAAAAGAGGATGAACAGAAGCAGGGGTCAGATATGAGAAGAAGAAGAATTTATAAATTATAAAGGGCTCGAGAGAGAGAGAGGATGGAAAAGAGAGAGGGAAAAAAATGAGGAGCTGGTACCAAATGCTCTAGTGAAAAAATGTTTTGAAAAGGATGATGGCAACATTTGTACAAATGTGCTTGACACAATGGATGCATGGATTATTATAAGAGCCCCCAATAAAATTATGTTAAAAAGTAAGAAAAGTGCTTCTAACACCTCTTGTTAAGGAATCTAGCCACATGTCCTTGTGCATATTTGGAGCTGCCTCTGCAGAAAGGTAAACACAACTTCCACCATGGAGGTCCCCAACACAATTCCCTTGATAGCACTGCTTGGTGGCTCATAATAAATCACAGCCTTTTATTGGTTTTCTCCTAAGAGTTTCTCATAAAAAGCCACAGAAATACTTTACTGATATTTCTTGCTTGGCCTCAGTCACATATGCAGCCCAGAAACCCAGGAATCTCCAGAAGTATTAAGAATTGACATATTTCTGCAATACAGTTCAGTCACTCATTTTGTGAGTACTCATCAAAAAGAGTTTGGGTATTAAGTTGGTAAATGATGATTGACTCTCTTGTCTCCAACTACAGATTTTTACACTACTTGAAAAATCTTCTACTCTTCTTTCTGCATTGTACTATAAAGCATGAAAATTACATGTGCATATAAGTAAAGTGAAACTGACTTCACTGGAGTGTTGATCATTCTTTTCACTTGCATCTCTTCAATGGAATGGATAAATATAAATCTAAGGGCGCAATTATCATAATCTTTTCCCCTAAAGCCATTGCCCCAAATGATAACTCTGTAGTATAAAGCAATGGAAATGTTTTCTAATATCCCATATGATAGCTGTTGGATGTTTAATACTGCTTTGAAAATTACATGGAAAATTTTCAACCCAACCAACTAGATATATTAAAGTAACATTATACGCCTGATGAATCCTGTTAAGCTAAAAATAATTAGCACTAAATCAATACATTCAAACTATTTACATAATTGTTCCAATCTTTAAAAGTCTGTTTTGTCACTTCCTGCTCACTGTTTTTTCCAGTACACTCGTCATAGTTAATAAGTTTTTAATTAAATTGTAAGTAGACAGTGTTCCTAGAGAAGGCTGAAAATGGTTTATTAATGATGTCTACCATCTGGACACACCTTTCATGTTTATGTGGGCTTGTACTTGCACCGCGTCACTGAATCTTTGGATAACCATTTCTATTTTTAATTGATGATTCTAAAGTTCAGAGAAGCTGAGTAAGTCCAGTCAAAAAGCACTCCGCAAATAAGAGGTATAGAACTTAAATGAAAGCACAGGCTTTCTGTTTTCAATACTCATGTTCCCTTTGCAACACCTCACAGCCTATCAATTTTTTGCATATCACATACAAATGTTTAGAATATCATGATTGCTCCAAATTACTCACTTTTTCCTATATTGTACAAATATTTTAATGTTCTAAAAAATACAGTCCAAAAAGAGACTACTTTCAACCTTCACGTTCTCCTCATCACTGATGACGTAACCAGTCACTCTTTCAAATCAAGAAGGTAGCTGAGTGTATGATGGGAACTCATCCCGGAATACCCTCCCCAGTGCCTGTGATTTCATAATTTTATACACAGTTTTGTGTAAATGCAGCCACTTAAGGAAGGGAACTTGTATCTTACAATTAATTATCAGCTACATATTTTAGGAGAGGAGAGCAGTGGACACCAGTTAGCAAACCTGGTAAAAATATCTAGTAAAAGTGATGGAGAAAAGAGCTTTATTGATTTTGTTCCTGTGTTTAAACATAAGGGGAGAGTATAAAGAGTAGTATTTGGAAGTCTGATGAAAGAAAAATATATATGACTTTGCAGGAATGGAATGGAATACTCAGTTTAATGACACTTCCTTATTATTTTTTCAGACTCCAGCTGTTCTAAACTGAGTTTCCTTTACAGCGCCTCATAGCTATTAGGACATCCATGAGAAGTCTAGAAGCCAGGTGCTCTCTAATCTCTACACTGTCAAAATGGCTAATTCCACAGCCTTTGCTCCCTTTATGGCCCCAGTCTTTCAGTGCAAAGCAATGGCCTCAAATGGCCAAATGGAGCTTTGACTTTTAGGGAAAACCATTCAGTTGTAAAAAGATTAAGATATTTTTGATAAAAGAAAGTGCTGAGGACACTCAACTTTCTACCCTGTGCTCTATAAAAAGGAAAGCGCCCCGGGGGTCTGCATGTGCTCTTTGAAGCACCTAACACAGATCACAATTGCAGCTATATTTGTAGTTCAGAGTATTGTGCAAATTCAAGGTTTTTCTCTGTCTTTTCTACAACTGATATGTGACAAATGATGAAATTTTCAGCATGAAATTTGCCAATAGGGCTTCCATATCTCTTTATGATTTGTTATCAAGCTCTGCTATCCTTCAAGCCATAAATAAAAATGCAACTTTCATCTGCATTTCAAACTGAGGAGAAAGTATAAATATTAAACATTTTCCTTTTTCTTTTTTTCCCCTGCATATCAGTCATCTCTGTGTGTTCCTGAAACAGCAAGGCATACTTCCTGCTGCCTCTCCTTCAGAATGATTACTTGGAGAGGCCATAAGAAAAAAGTAACTTGTTATTAGCACAGATACAGAACATACAATTTACAGTTCTCCCTACCTATTCTGCATTGAAATGGAGTCCCCAGGCAGGTTGGACAAACAGGACAAAAGACTGTTATAACTCTGTAGGCTGTAATCAAAAAGTAAAATAAGATACACCCGCAACTTCCACTATATAAGGAAAATAGTCTTTTTAATTTCACTAGAAACTAGAGTTTTCAAATACTGAAAAATGAGGGGTTGGTAAGAACATAGTCATATGGCAGAGCATATCTGTGTGGACATGGATCAAAATAAAACATTTCTAAAAATAATAACTAAACTCCAATCTATTTCTACTTATGAAAGCATTTCTGCCTGTTCTGGACATCCATATGACACTGTGCATAATATCTGGTGAATGTGTATGTGGGTACTCTAGATGTGGGTACTCTAGAATGTGTATGAGGGTACTCTAGATTTTCTCCTGTGGTTTTTTTTTAAAAACTCAGATCTTCTTGGGTAGCTAAGTGAATCAAACTATCAAAACTTTTTTTTAAACAAGAGAAGTATATCTGAATTCCATCATCTAGAAAATATTGTGAAAGCACGGAACAAAATAAAGAATAGAATAGAATAGAATGAATTCCTAGGGAATAGTAAAGGTTGCTGTTAATAATGTTCATCTAATATAAGAGAGAGACAGCTAGTCAGAGGGAAGTAAGGGCGGGCTCAGAACAAGAGGTGTGGTTTCAGCTTCAACAGGTACAAATTACAGATGGGAAACTGATTGTTAGCAAAATAAATTATTTCTCTCCTATAATTGTTCACAGTCTGCGTGGCAACAGTTTCACTGCTGACACCCTCAGCATATTCTCAACACGTGGAGTCATTGCCTGTGACGTAGTGGGCAAAGCAGCCCTCTTCTCCAAATAAGCAAACATCAGATTTGGCATAATGCAAAACACCTTCTGCCTTCTGAAGTGTACAATGGAATTAGAGAAAGAAAATTGGTCCAAATGGTGCCTTCATTTAACAAGGTGGATATCAGAGTAAGTGTTCATGAACTCACTACTTATTTTCAAACTTCTGCTTCAATTTACACCAAAACAAATTCTAAATTTTCCCACCAGTGGAACAGTGTACAAATCATGCTCCTCCCTGAATCTTCGGCACACAAAGCACCCCTCCCCAATCTGCGTCCCTTGCTCTGACCCCTGCTTCCCACCACAGATGAAATCTGTCACCAGTGCAGCAGTATTGCCTTTACCCAAATCAGTCACAAGACGGTACGGTTGATTTGGGGAGGGTGCTGAAACCACTCCGAGACAGACTCGATAGCAGTCCGTGGATTATGGCTCCTGTTGATGTACGAGAAGGCCATTTTTAGCAATGTCACACTGGCACTCAAAGGGAATCACAAATAGCATGCAGGCAAGTGAGTGTCTCTGGACTCCATCTGAAACACAAAGGTCTTTATGCTGTGTCATCTGAAAGACACAAGTCCTATAGAAATGCACGGGCAGTAGGGCCTTCAAAGACACAAAGCAATGCAAGGGTCTAAGGTGAAAGTCACTAAACTGTCATTAAGCTGAGAAGTTGGGCTGAGCCCCAGTGGCATAGTGGTTGTGCACGGGACTGCGGCCCACTGGGATGGAGGTTCGATTCCAGCTCCAAGGAGCAAAGGCTGGGCCTCCTACTCCCACCACTTGAGGGCAACGATTTCAAAAAAAAAGATGAGAAATTTTTTGACAAAAAATTCACCTAATAGAACTAAAATGTAAAGCGGGAGGATCCTTTAAATGGCAACCAGTTGACTCTTAGTTGGTAAGGTTGCCTCTTCAGGGTTAAATGTGACTTATGAAGCAGGACCAGTGGGGAGGGGGTGCATATCTCCTGTGCCCTCTTAAGAATACCCCATCCTTAACTGTGCTCTCTCTAGTTCAGGATCTTGAGGCAGATCCGCTATTCAGCATTCATCCAGGCTTCCCTAGAACTGTTCTAGCAGAAAAGGAACCATCTTCTCTAGACTCGGCACTGTGCTTTGTATGAAATAACCTGACAAGTAAATACATTACTAAAGATGATGCCTCCTGATGCCTCCTGGAAGTGAGGCTAATATAATGACCATAAGAACAACCAGTACCAGCTGCTTTCTCCTTGATTCCAACTTACAACAACCTCAAATATGTCAGGTTCCACAAAGTTTTCAATAGCTAATTTGTGAGATGTAGATAATCAAGCTTTTCTTCTGAGGAACCTCTGGGTGCAAATTTTCAAAGCTGAGCATGACGACCATTTGTAACATTTGCGGCCTCCTTAAAGATCAAAAGAATCTAAGCTGAGCCCTGGTGGCGTAGTGAATGAGCGCAGGACTGCGGCCCACCGGCTTGGTGGTTCAAATCCAGTAGTGGCTCTTCAGAGCAAGGCTGGGCCCCCCACTCCCACCCAAGGGCAGTGATGCCCCCCTCCCAAAACAAAAACAAAGAATGACAGAACATTTCAATCACAACATTCTTACTCTGATTTAATTGTTAGAAATAATAAATGTCATAACTATGAGTGAAAGACTCAAGAGGAAAGTCAATATCCAAGAATAAACTGAAAAACCAAAAGCAGTCCAATTTAGTCAATTTCAACAATGACTCTGTATAGAGATTTCTGAGATTTTAAATATGGGAGCAGATAGGCTCATCTGTCTCCCATGGAGGAACAAGCAACTCTGTAGCTTCATACCGTCATACTTCAAAACTTATTGTCATCTACTTGATGCTGACTCATACTGCCTCACTAGGAAACGAGTAGAAATGACCGTATAAGTTCCTGAAACTGTAACACTTTATGGGAGTTGAACTATCTGGTAGTTTTAAACTACTGTCTTTATAGTTAGCAGCACAACTATAACCCATTTTCCACTAGGGCGCCTACGCTGAAATGTGGTATATAGAAATTAATAAGATATCATATTGGCCCAAAGAATTGATCTTGTTCTTAGCTGACAATACCTCTTTCCCTCATCCATGCTTGATAAAAGAGTTTGGGCATGTGAGAAAATAAGATGGAAACATCATCCAGATGTCCAACACAAAGTAACTTTGTAAGGAAAGGAAGTTTGAGAATAACTAAAATCAAAGCCTGCTCTGCTTGCCATCACTTCAACTGATTTAAACAATGGTGCTTTGTCTTGAACTGTCTGATTTCAGGGGTGGGGGCAGGGTTGACTGTGTATACCTTATTCTATTCACTTAACCAGTCACATATGAAAGCCTTAGAAAAACAACGATGTCCCCTTCTGCTACACCAATAGGTGACATAATTGTTCCATGGTAGACAAACTGTCACTTCTACTACAGAAGCTGTCTCGGGAGAGAGAAAGTTATCAGAGTGTCTGACAGCCAGATCACCCATCTGGGGAAAGGAGCACAGAGTGCAAAACCCTTGCCTAGAGTTCAAATAGTTTTTCTATTAGAATAACATTCCTGACTGAACTGTCAGTTTTCTGAGTGTGTTTTCTTTATTTCAAGTGTTTCCTGATTCACCCCACGACCACCACCACCACCACCCACCCTCTACGTTGGAGTCAACTAAGGCCACAAAGAAGTCAAGTTTGCTAATAATTTCATCTTCTCTCAAACTTTTGTTTTTCAAAAGGAAAGTTCCAGACTATTGGAATATCTGAATTAGTGATTTCCCTTAAAATGTTCAATGCATAGGCAAAGGGGAAAGTGTTCTTGGTGACCATCTCCCTAAATGTAACTTAGAATTCCAGAATTTGCCTGAGCATGTCTATCCACCAAACACAAACAGCACTTTGTTTTAGTCACATCAAGAGGACTGCTTTTTGAAATAGGCAAAGACTCAAATGGAAGAAGATCCACCCAATAAAGTTTCTTTATATTTTTTGATACTAGGACTAGTCTATTTCTTCAATGGGTTGGTGCCATCAACTCAGTTCAAATTGACAAAGAAAGGACATGATGTCCAATCCAGCACTGTCCTCACAATTCTTCCTATGCCAGAGTCCTTTGTTGCAGTCACTGTCAATCCATCTCATCGAAGGTCTTCCTCTTTTTCAAAGCCCCTCTATTTACTAAGCATGACGACCCTCTCCAAGGACTACTAAGACAAAGTCTGAGCATCCCAGCCTCGAAAGTGTACTCTGGAAAATAGGGAAATTATAAGGCAAAGTTGGCAGGGACTGTAAGAAATGTTCCTGATTTAAACAAGTAGAGAAAAATTAATCCAAATCAAGCAGGTTCCATAGGAAACGAATGTCAAATTCCTTTCTTGTGACTCCTGATGAAGACACTTTTATTCTCATTAATTTTGTGTAAGAAGGAAAAGTGAGCATTCATGACATTTAACTACATTATTGAATAATCATGCACACGGTGATCTTGGTCATCAAAACTCACAGAAGTGCCTCATTCTCAGTTGAACTAGTCTATTACAGCAAGCATCATTATACACTTGAACAATATTTTTCAAATAAAATTTTCTCACATATATACATTTTTAATCTCATATCCTAAATATAATCTAACACTTTTTCTTTTGCCACAACTGAAATTAGATGATAAGATGTATTCTATAGGATAATTCTTGAACATTTAATAGAGCTAAGCCACTGTTCATGGTGTAGAAGCAGAGATGGAAGAATGGATTGCAAATAATCTGTGATATCTCAGAAGTCAGAGGTGACTGAAACAGATGTGCTTTTATACAACACAAACAAAACCAGGTGCCATCAAGTCAATTTCAACTCATGGCAGTTCCAAGTGTTTCAGAGTAGATGGACTGTATTCCATGAAGTTGCGATCTTCAGACGTAGATCACCAGACCTTTCTTAGGAAGAGCCTTTAAGTGAGTTCAAAGGGCCAACATAATGATTAGCAGGTGAGCACTTAATTGTCTGCACCACTCAAGAACTCCTGTATGAAGAAGGAGGCAATAAAGCTGGGAAAGTGGGGAACAAAGGAAACAAGCAATTGAATGTGGAGTGTGCACTGAATGGGGGCCTTTCCAGGAGCAATAGTCACTGAGCTGCTCCTACATCATGGCCATTACCATCAAGAAGCCCAAGCTCACCTGAGAGTTGTAGAAGACTTGGGGGCCACGTTTACTTGTCCTCTACCAGTCTCTAAGACATATTTGCATAAAGGATGCTTTTTTGGTTTTTCACGTATGAACTCATATAGACAAAATTTAATTAGTCACAATTCTTTCCGAGCCCCTTGATTGTACTTTTTTTGCATAGTCTCTCTATTCATTTGTATCATGGTTTACATCTGATTTCTGCTCCAATTTGATTTTTGGAAGTTATAAACATCTTAGATATGATTTAAAAACCTGGAGGAAAGTCAGTGTTTTATAAAAGACAATGGAACTATTAAACATTTGTAAGATCAGACTGCCAAGTATAACAAATAGAAATTCAGGATACTCAGGTAAACAATAAACAATGATAAATTATGTTTTAATATAAACATGCACTATTTGTTGCATGTTTACATATTTAAAGTATTCTCTGATTATCTAAAATTAAAATTAGGCATCCTATATTTCACTTGGTCACTCTAATTTAGGGTTTCAGAAAATATATTTTTTCAAAATCTAAAACTTCTAAGAAGTGCCTTATATATTTGCCAGCATAAGTACATCAAACATAGCATAATACCTGAATGTGCAAAGCAAAATAATGAAAAAGAAAAGCATACAAAGTTGGAAAGTTTGTAATTTTCAGCATTTCCCACTTAATTAAAAATGCGATCTTCTGGGGCTGAGCCCCGGTGGCACAGTAGTTGTGCGCAGGACTGCGGCCCACTGGGATGGAGGTTCAATTCCAGCTCCACAGGAGCAAAGGCTGGGCCTCCTACTCCCACCACCAGAGGGCAGTGATGCCCCCCGCAAAAAAATAAATAAGTAAAAATGCGATCTTCACAGCATTGAAACAAAAGATTATGTCTTTTAATCATACATCTCAATGATTTTCCTTTGAGATCAAATCGTATTTTAAGATTCAATTTTAAATATTTGAAAACATATATATATATATTTACTAATTTGATATAGGCACACAAACACATGCATGAAACAAATCAAAACCCCTATAGTTCACATAGAAAATATCATTAAAAAGAACTTTGGTACAATCTTTTAAAAATTCAGATCAAATCCTTAGATGTGAGACTAAAGTCACCTTGGAGACCTACATTGCCCTTGTTAGCTGCCATCAAGTGGGTTCGAACTCGTAGTGATTGCAGGTGCAGGAAAGTGAAGCGCTGCCGGGTCCCGCACCAGCAAGTGCTGCCTGATCCTCTTGTAGCCACGATGTCAATCCATCAACTCCAGGATCTTCCTTGATTTTTATGCCCTTCCACTTCAGCAGGTATGATTCCCTTCTAGATATTGGTAAGTCTAAATCACATGTTCAAATTATATGAGACTTCTAGAGAATGCTCAGGCTGTACATTTTCTAAAGCATATTTATTTGCTCTTTTGACTGTCCATGGTGCATTCAATCCTGTCTGCTAGAACTACAATTCAAAGGGATCGATGCATTGGTCTCCTTTTTGACAATGTCCATTTCATCAGCAAATTCGCCTATTGAAAATACTGTGAAGTTAGGCATATTTACTCTTCAAAGTCATAGCTCTTCAAGACCATGAAGGGGTCTCATGCAGCAAATGTATCCAAATTAAGAGCCTTTTGACTGCCGCTTATTTGAACACTGATTGTGGGTACAAGCAAGACAGAATCTTTGATCACCTCAACCTTTCCTCTGTTAAACATGATGTTACCTACTGCCATCCATACTGCCTGCTATAGTCTTCCAGCACCGTCCGCAAACACTTTAAGTTCTTTTCAGCAAGCAAGGCGTGTTCTCTGAGTATCGAAGCTTGTTAATAAGCTCTTCTCTAACACAGATGGCACTTTTTTTCTTCGTTTAGCCCAGGTTATCAGATTACATGTGAGTACACAGATTTAATTAGCAGAGTGGACAAATACAACCCAAGCACATAGCTTTCCTGATTTTTAACCGCGAAGTTTCGCCCCGTCATCTTCAATATAATAGAGAGCTATAAATACTGATACTCGAGATACTGTGTCATGATTGCTAAATCCACAATGTCTACGACAAATACCAAAAAGCAAAAATCCCAAACTGAACTTTTCGCTATTTTGAAAAAGTGAGGAGGTAGAACATCAATTGGGGATGAGGGGATATTCTTGTATAATATAAAATGTTTTAAATAAAAGCCCATATATATGACATACTGGCCATGAAGACTTATGATGAAATATGTGTCTACTCCAAGCAGGGCAGCCCCCAAATCTTGCCTGATTTACTGCCTAAAACAAGGCTAAGAAGGGACAAATGACACAGTCTAGATCTCCAAATGTCAAGATGACAGATGTTATTTCTTTATTTCAAAGGACAAATCATTGATGCAGAGAATAACAAAATTTCAAAGGCACTCTGGCAGGGTATCCTGAGAGGAAATGAAAATACAACAGTAAATCCTATCTTGAAGGAAGAAACTGGGCCAGTGTACCAACTGGAGGTACAAAGGGAAGGCAGAGGGAAGAAAAGAATTTCCTTTCAAAGCAGCTTAGTCTTAGATATGGAATTCACCCCCAAGGGGCAAAATGTAGGTGCAAGGAAAAGACTTCGTGATAATACACAGAACTTTTCTAAAACAAGACTGTTATTTTCAAAATATGAAACACAGCAACATAATTGTGTGACTTTAGCCTCTGGCAAACGATTTCACTTCTCTTTGCTTCTGCTTCTTAATCTATAAATGAGTATAATAATAGTGCTTAGTTCATATTAAAATTAAGAGAATTAAAGGAGTTGATATTTATAAAGTGCTGACAATGGTATCTGATCTGTAGGCTGCACTAAAAAGTATTTAATACTTACACAAGTCTCAGAGATGAGAAACCTCAGGGGCACAGGAGGCCTGGGTATTAATACAAATAATTATCGTATAAGTTATCACTCATACAACTCCTTACAGAATATTCACCTACTTCATTTAATTTCCCTGACTACTCTGTGCGACATATATTAATGATCCTATTTTTATCACTGAGAACACAAAAACAGCTAGGAAGTAAAGGAATAAAGAGTCTTCCCCAAATCATATAGCCAATCCATCACCCCTGGGCAGCATATGGATGTTTCCTTAAACTTTAATTCCTCTTTGAATGTGCTTTTAATTTGCTGGCTTAATCAGGTTCTGGGCTCTTGTTTGACTCGCTTTTCCCTCCTCTCTGCATCTCACTGACACTGCAGGAAGCAAGCAAGAAAAGGAAAGAAACAAAATGTAAAATGAAGCATGCCAACTTGTACAATGTGAGGGTGGCAGAGCCACAAAGCCATATCTACACTGCTGAGCACTTTGCTAAATTACTTTCAGCAACTGAAATGGTTTCATCTCTGTCTGTGTCAGTCATTTTTTCCAGCCCAGTAAAACTGCCAGGTTTTCTCCTATGAATATAAATGTTTAAAATAATTTATGCAACTCTGGGCAACTCAACTACGAGTCTAAATGAGAATTCTGATAAATGCAAGCAATTGATGTTAATTTACATATTTCCCAATGATTATCATTGGTCTAGGGTAAACAGTCTAAAGATATTTGCTGAATCTTAAGTAATCAGAGATGACAGGATGCTAATGGAAGTGGATAAAAGATTATTTTAGTATAGAAGCAAATAGTTTAAGTGGATCCTAGAAAATTATCAGCATAGGCCCAGGCGAGGCAAATATGGTAATTCCAGTATGTTGAGCAAGTAAGCAAAAGCCTGGTCAATCCTTAGCCATTGAAGGTGAGGGGAAAACAACCAATGCACCAAAAAAAAATCAAACCACTCTCCATTCATTGGTAAACATCAATGAATGACAAATATAGGATATTAAATCACAATGGTCTTGATTGAGGTAGTAAGTGCTCTGAACTGCACTAAGCCTCGTAGGTTCTGTAGAGAGAAATGAAAACCTGGATCTGGCCCATATTACTACTTACAATTGTGGAACTCAGTCTATTTGGAGAGTCTGGGAGGCTTTCTTATACTAGTGAAGGTCGTGCTTAAATGAAAACAGCTATGCAAAAAAAAAAACATGGATGAAAAATGTTTTTAAGACCTTGTATCAAAGAAATGCCAAATAATGGGGAAAGAAAAAGAGCATGTGAGAGCAAAATGATTTAATGGGTTAGAAAGATTGGTAAGATTAACCCAATCATTGTCTACTTAGTAGCATTTATGTCTTTTCTTTTTTAATTTCCCAAGCAATGGAAAAGTTTAAGCAACACTGAGGGTGATAAAGACGGGCCAAACTGACATCATCAGTCTTGGAAAACAATTTTAGAGTCTGAGGGATAGACTATACCAAAGTTATTACAATAGAATAAATGGGAAATAGTGATATTTGGGGTACATGGAATGAAATACTTTATGTATAGAAGTGAAAATTCTGTGATACATTGGATTTGTATTAATTTCATGGACACTAAGAGTGGTACCTGGTATTCTATAGCACTTAACTGAGGAGCAAATGCTGTTGCCAAGGAAGATATCACAGAGTCAGGAAATGAGTTAGTGTTGGATCAAATATTAGCATGTCTTTCAGCACACACACAAAAGAGAAAGGGGAATAAGCTGGTATCAGAGAGAGAGAGAGAGAGAAGGTACAGGATTGTTTTATCATAGAAAGCAAACAAGAGACAGATTCAAGAAGGTGGTAACCAGCAGGTCAAGTACAATTCAGAACTACAAGCACAGAAGAACAAGTGCAGTACAAGAACAAAATATACACACTGGGCTGATACATGTGAAAATCCCTTGTGAGTGTAGAGGATTTTTCCCCATTCCTGGAGTAATAAGGTCATTCCAAAAGAAGTGATTCAATAAAATATGGAAATGATAGAATAATATCATTAATATTGCATACCAGTAACATTTTATTGAATATAATTCAAGAATCATTGTAGTAGTTCATTGATGGGGAACTGCCAGAATTTCAAGCCAGATTCGGAAAAGGAGGTTGCAGGAGGGATATCATTGTTGATGCCGCATACATCATGACTGCAAGCACAGGATTCCAGAAAGACGCTTATCAGTGTTTTATATTGACTATACAAAGGAAGTTGACTGTGGGTATCATATCAAACTGTGAATATCACTGCAAACAATAGAAACTATGGAACATATAACTATGCACATACAAAACCTGTACAGAGATCAAGTGGCAGTCAGCCAATCAAGTAGAAGGGTGCGATTTAAGATTAGGAAAAGTGTGCAGTATATCAGGCTTGTACTGCTTCACCATACTTATTCAATCTGTATGCTGAGAAGATAAGCTGCAGCCTGAGCTACATGAAGAATGCAATATCAGGATTGAGGAAAGCTTCACTAAGAACCTAGGACAAGCAGATGGCACACTCTGCCTTGCTGAAATTGAAAATGACTGGAAACACTTACTGGTGAGGATCAAAGAGTCTAGCCTTCATTGTAGTCTTCAGTATAAGTAGGGCAAAAGTCTTCAAACCTACCAATAAGGAACATCATGATCAATGGGGAAAAGACTGAAATTGCCAAGAAGTTCATTTTGCTTAAATTGACAATTAATGCTCATGGAAGAAGTAGTCAAGAATTCAAAGGCCAGATTGCATTAGGAAAATTTGGTGCACAAGATTTCTTTGAAGTGCTAAAAAGCAAATGTTTCACTCTGAGAATTGAGGTGAATCTGATCTAAATTAGAGTGTTTCAATATTCCAATGCACATGTAAGAGCTACGCAATTAATAAGACCAAAAACAACAATGCTTTTAAATTATGTTGACAAATAATATTGAATACACTGTAGATGGCCATAGAAGCAAACAAATGTGCCTTAGAAGAAATAGAGACAGAACAAAATGAGTTGACACCATACCCACAAAAATGTGTTCAACCCCAGCAATGACTATAAGAAAGACACAGAATCTGGCAGAATCTGTTGTCTGAGTCAGAACTGCCGTTGTGAGTCTGAACCGAGGAGGCAGTGCCTAGCAGCAACAAGAGTTAGACAGGACTGAGAGGGAGTCAAAACCAGGACACAGGCAGCATACCATTGAAAATACCGGTTGTCTACACAATAAAGAGAAGAGATCATAAAAAGCAAACATTTCCTGAGGTAACCAAACTTGGAAGCAAGTCAGTGCTAGAAATATCTCTTGTTGAATTTTTTTTATTTTTCTTTTTATCTTAAACATATTAGAGATATTAAAATATGATGGCAGACAGAATGCCAAAGAAAGCAACCTGGAAATGGAGAAAATAAGTCAATGCTTGAGAAAAGTACCTATCCAATTATACATTCAGATTTTTTTTTTTGTTTTTTGGTTTATTTGGCACCACTGCCCACATTCAATATATTTAAGGAGAAATATCTTACATTAAGTTGGGTTCTCTAGACATATTTATGTTGTTATAAGTTGCTGTTAACAGGAATTTTGCCAATAGCGACCCTATGTTGTCCTAATCTTTGAGTCCATTGAACCTGTGCCAATTCATTTCACCAAAGTCATCCTCCCTTCCATTGTCCTTAGACTTTACCAAGCATGACCTTTACCGGAAACTGGTCTCTCCTGATAACATTCTCAAAGTGCTTGAGACAAAGTCATCTTATTCTTACTTCTAAAGAACATTCTAGAAGTGCAGGGAAGAGGAGGGTCAACATTCTAGCTGTACTTCTTTTAGGACGAAGAAAGGTTGGCTATAACTAACTAGTATAGCTTGGTGAAACCGAGGAAGACCCTCACGGATATGGATTGACACTGTGGCTGCACCAATGGACTCAGGCACAGAAACGATTGTGAGGATGGCAGAGGAGCATGCAATGTTTCGTTATGTTTCCCACAGGGGCACTATGAACCTGAGGTACATCAAATGGCACTTCATAGCATAAACAATATATCATAAATTTATATTGCTATATACTAGTATATAACAAATGTATATAAAAACGTAGTGAGTTTTGTTATATAAACATAGAATAAATATGCATATACAATAATATCAGGATTAAACTATGTACCAATTTTTTGTTTGTGTTCTATTTTAAGCAGATGTGAGATATCAACATATGATGATGGACAGAATGACAAAGAAAGCAAGCAAGAAATAGATATATTTTAATATATAGCTATATATTATATTGTTATACATACTATGTTGATGTTATTGTATTTATTATACACAGAAAAATGGTATATTAAAATAGTACATATTGTTTTAAACTAGTATATAACAATATTTACTTTGACTTGTAAACCATACTGAAGACTTCAGTCCTTGATTTTCATTAATAAGTGCTTCACCTCCACCTCACTTATGCAAGCCAGGTTCTGTCATCTGCATATCACAAAGTGTTTATAAGATTTTCCTAATCCTGATGTCTCTTTCTTCTTACAGTCCAACTTTCTGATTAGCTGCTCAATAAACAAATTAAATAAGTACGGTGACAACCTTGACACACAACTTCCTGATTATAAACCATGATTATAAACCTTGTTCTGTTCCCACAACTGCCTCTTGAGCTATGTAAAAGTTCCAAATGATCACAGCGAACTCTTCTGAAATCCCCATTCTTTTCAGGGTAGTAAAATTTGTTATAATCCACACAACATGCCTTGACATAGTCAATAGAACAGAAGTAAACATCATATTGGTATTGTCTTTCTTCACCCAAGGTCCACTTCTTCCTCTGAATCACACTTGAACATCTGGCAGATCCCTGTCAATGTACTGCTGCAGCTACTGTTAAATAATCTTCAGAAAACATTATTTGCTCATGATATTAGTGTTATTATTCTATCATTTGAGCATTCCATTATGTCACCTTTTTTTTGAATGGTTACCAATATAGAGCTTTTAGAATCAGTAAGCCAGACTGTTGTCATGTAAACGTCCCGGAGTAGAATAATGAATGCTTCTCTGCTTCAATAGCTTGTTGAAACATTTCCATTGACATACATCAATCCTTAGAAGAAACATTCTTGTCTAATACTTTCATTGCAGCTTAAGTTTCATAAGTAAACATTTCTTCTGGTATTCCTTGTTTTGAGCTAAGATCTATCTGATATCAGCAACAGTATCCCTTAATCCACGTATCCTGGTGAATCCAGCATTACTTCCTGGCAGTTCCATATCAATGACCTGATGCAGCTGTTGAATTATATTCAGCATGTGATAACTATTATGTTGTTCTATGTTTTCCATATCCTGTGGAGTCATCTCTATTAGGAAAGAATAAAAATGTAGAGCTCTATGTCTAGTTCCCAATTCCTTGGCATAGATGCTTGTGTGTGTGTGTGTGTGTGTGCGTGTGTGTGAAAAGAAATTTATATCAAGAAATGCTCACACAGGTGTAGAAGTATGTAAGTTCAGACCAGTACAAGACTACTGGTTAGGTGTTAAGCTGGAGACTTCTCCTGACTTGTGTAATTGTGGGTACTGATGATAAGAAAGCAAGAAGATGAAGCACCAAGGTCACAGGTTGGTGGATGCAGTGATCACAGGAGGGCAACCAGATGGAGCATGCAGAGTCAGAAGCAGTGATGAACTTTCCCACAGTGTTCTTTAAAAGAAGTCAGCTACATTTCCAAGGTGCCTTTTTTCCTCAGGCTCCTCAAGGCTCTGACCTGATCTATTTGGGTGCACTCCACCACAACTGCTGGAACCTCACAGAGTTGATTACAGGACATTAGAGTCCATTATAGAGTTGATTGTATTGTGCTAGATCATATCATAGAGGATAACTGACAAGCTTTTGACAAGCTCAGAAAAGACAAATGGACACAAAACCTAACATCATGCATCCTGAAACTGTTCCATTAGGAAGGAAAAATAACTTAAACATATAAATAATTTCCACATCCGCTTTATATGGGTAGAGTGTCAAAAAGTGATTATAATTACTGAAACTTCAATATATGGAGTTAATATGTCTACAGCTCAAAACTGAAAAGTTCAGAGATTGAGGGCTCTCATATAAATTTATCTCATTACTATAATTATTTTAACGTTGGCTGCCAGTACATTCTAATTATTCTTCGAAATTAGTAACAGCAAATTCAACATCTAGAGAAACATGTTTTATGCTATTGAATTAATACAATTAGTTATTCATATAAATCACAGAGCTTGGGATCAGCAATCTAATGTTTACCTGACATTGGGGGAATCTTAAATGTTCTCATGTCCATTCTAGAATAAAATAGAACTTTCATGTATTCTGAACCGTGTTCTTCTCCCCACACTGCTCTGCCTCTCACTAAAAATATCATTAAATTACATCAATTTTAATGAAAATTTTGCTAACTTCACCAAAGTGTTATGCGAATGACCGCCTTTTTGTAGGAACAGCAGAAAAGAAGTTAGGACAAGGACTCCAGCCCCAAGAAGAGATGTAGACACAACCACTTGTTGCCGCTTGTCCCCTCTCTTGATAAATTTAATAAGTGAGTAGATGGATCAATGGAATAATATATATATTCACATTTATAATTTCTGTATTTTCAAGAAAAAATAATGCACTTTTTCTTGCAGCTAGCAAGCAGTAAATGATTTTTTTAAAGAGAGACTTTTAGTTTTTTAGTTTTTTTTTTTAAAGAGAGACTTTTAAATAGTTTGACCAAGCATCCTAAATTTATAATATTCCTGGTTTCACTCATTTACAGTTCCCTTATTGATTTTGCTACCTACACTTTTGTTCATCTCCCTTTGAGATTTCTTCCAAATGTTCTCTTCTAAGCCCTTTGACTACATCCACCTCATCAGCATTCTTTCCATGGCTCTAATCCCAGCCACCATAGACCTTCGTGGGTGTCCTCGGTAATACCTCCTGAAGAGGGGTTCCTTTGCCAGGCAGGGTTCAGGCGTTGCTACATCATATGTGCTAATAATATCGAGCTTCAGTTTTTCACATTTAAAAATTGCTAATTTTTTAAATTAAAGCTTAAAATTTCTCCATGATAGAAAAGTAAGTGGAAAATGCCCATGTCTCAGAAATGGTGAGCAGACTAAGGAAACAAACCTCAAATCATTGTTTCCTTCAAGAAACAAACTCAAAGGAAAGGAACTGTAAAGTGAAAGCCCCTTGGTCCTGAAAATTGTGAGTGCTATAAAATATATGGGATATATATTTACATCTTGATCCTCTGCTCTTTGAACTAATTGTGAGAAAGTCAAAGATAGCTTGTCTGAGGTTGATTTTGAAGTCATTTTGCAGTGATTTAAAGTAACTGAATTTTTGAAGATGTTTGCTATAAAGAATATTCAGCTTTGCTATTGCCTGTGACTTTTTTTGAATCACACCTACTAAGAAGGATGAGGATAGACTGTTCACTTATAGCAGACACCCATTTCACCATCATGAACTTGCATCACAAATGAGCAGAGGGGGAAACAGCCTTGGGGTAAAAAGAGAAGAGCCTGTGGAATGCCCTTATGCAGTCCAGCCTCCTTGTATCCCCCATGCACATGTACGGGGATACTGAGATGGCACTCTGAAACCAATCTGCATCTTGCAGTCAAATGTTAACTCTCCCAGAATCTGAAGTGCTAAGTGCAGTGCTTAAACATGCAAGGTTTGCAATTAGTCATGAATCTGAGGGGAGGTGGGGGGTGGGGGTGGGGAATAAGTGCTTTATAAATAGGCAAAATTGAAGCATAATGACAAATGCTGTGATTGGCTGTTTCTGAGCTGTTTGTTGTGGGTAAAGCTTGTCACTCAGGGCTTCCTCAGCACAAACTGCAAGTGATCCTTGGAAGTGTTCTTTAAAACAAATGAATATCAAGATGTTTTCAGTATCCCCTCTTCCCTTCAGGCTCCCTGCTGTGTGGGCTCCAGCTTAATCACTTCCTGGCTTTAGTGGGATGTCTTGAGTGTTCAGCTGGGCTTCCTTTCTTCCCACCAGTCCTATTTTCATATGAATGGACACAAAGCCAATTAGCTCTTGGACATATGCTTTTGAGTTACAGAAAAGGTCCTCCTGCATGCTTGAAAGTCCTCTTCTTGAGACACTGCCCTCAGTTCAAAAACAATGACCTAAATTGATGATGGTTAATCGAACTGATATCAAGTTGCTTCTAAACAACATAGAGCGATCGACCAAACACTTGAAAAAGTCTGAATTTGGGGCTCCCATCTGGGTAAGAAGCTGCACTTTAACACGATCCTAAGTGATTTGTATACACCTGTAAGTTCGCGAAACACTAGTCAAAAGGCATTAAAATATACAATGTTCAGAAAAATACCATCTTGGGTAAAGAAGAAAAACAAGGAAAAAATAAGGATGCAAGGGAAATATTATGTCATTATTCATCCTCTCACCAACATGGTGCGTGTTACACGCAGAGTTTTAGAAACAGTCAAAGAAGCAAGTCCATTAGTAGCTAGTGTGATAAACATGAATACAACCTCTCAGGACTGCCAACCTGCTTCTTGTCTAGACCCATGTCAAACTTACACTTCTAATCTCTTGAACTTAAGCCAGGCCAATTTTCATTTGTATTACCAAACGTGCCATGGAGATTTCAGTAGTTGATCACCCACCCTTTCTTCTGATGCACCATGAGGTAGATTGGAATGTCTAAAAGTTATGTTCAAGGTAGGAAAAATGAAAGTTGCAAATGGTTTCCTGTTGGTTGCATTCACAGTCTATGCCCATGGAAATAACAGTCAAGAGATGAAATGGCTAATTCTATTGGGCAAATTTGCTGCACAAGAACCCTTTAAAGTGTCAAAGGGCAAAGATATTACTTTGAGGACTGAAGTGCACCTGAAAAAAAGCCATGGTATTTCAAATCACCTCGTGACATGTGAGATTTTGACATTGAATACGGAAGACTAAAGAATAACTGATGCAGGCTGAACCCCGGTGGTGTAGTGGTTGTGCAAAGGCTGGAGCAAAGGCTGGACCTCCTACTCCCACCACTAGAGGGCAGTGATGCCTAAAAAAAAAGAATAACATGCGTTTTACTATTGGTAGTGGAGAAGAATATTGAAAGTACCACGGACTGGCAGAAGAACAAATAAATGTGTTTGAAGAGGGGCAGCTAGAATGCTCTTTAGAAGCAAGGGCGAGTGCCATTTTGTCTCATATCCTTTGGACATGTTATCAGGAGGTCATTCCCCAGAGAACTTCATGCGTGGTAGAGTGAAGGGGCAGCAAAAAGAGACAAAGAAGCTCAGCAAGATGGACTGGTGCATTGGATGCAAACTGAAAGACAAGTGGGAGGATGGGGCAGGACCAGGGCATATTGGGTTTGGTTGTCCTCAGGGTCATCATGAGCCAGGAGGGACTGGGCAGTCCCTCACAACAGCAATGACAACACTGTCAGTCAACATCCAGGAGCATTAACTAAGGAACTTCTCCCTTCCATGTGGTCTTAGTCAAATACCTTCAATGTCCCCATAACGTGTTTAGAGATGATGTGTGCGAATTGCAGGTAGATGTATTTAGAAATTGGTATCAGATTCTCCATAGTATTTCTTCTACTGCCAATGTGTTCATAAAACTACATGCTGATGTGTCAGAAGTAGAAAGTGAGTAGAAAAGTAAAAGGAAGGGGGGGGTGTTGTCCTTTTATGTCCTCCTCATAATGATGAACATATAGAGTAGTAGAGAGAACCTTTTTAAAGTTTGTGGGAAATTTCTAAATATCATTCCATTCTATTTTTAAAAGAAACTTTTTCAAGGCCCGTGGTATTAAAAGAAATAAATCAGACTCTCACTCCCTCAGCACGTGGAGGACAGCTGCCTGAGATTGTGGTGTTGAACTTCAGTGCATATTGTGTGAGTAAAGAAGTCCCTGATATATTTGGGCTTTATGACTTTAATTTAACTTCACCTCTCCTGAGACAGCTGGCAATGTACAAGGAAAATAAGGTGGGGCAATGTAACTATACGCCATCATGAGGACTAAGGATCTCAAAGCTGCACCTCAACATCCACTCAAAGTCATCCATGTCGCCATAATATCTGGTATTATCTGTAAATCTCCCATGACCTTTAAGTTTGGCATTCTCCAACTCAATGCACTAGGGCATGCATTGAGTGACAGCCTGAAGACACAGAACCATAGTCTTTTCTTGGTTTAGAAGAGAAGGAAGAGAACCTGTAATAATTCTGAATGCCAATTCTTATTCTTTCTTCTATCCAAATAGCATTTTGTAGTCATTTCATGATTTATCCATCTGCTGTTCTGAGATGATTAAAAGATTTTACATTTTTTTAATAGAGTAAAATTTTATTGAAGATGATTCTATAGAATATGAATTCAACTATATAAACTGATCAAGAACTTGCTACATTGGTTTTCATTGCTTTCTCTTAATTATCTCTCTTTGACTTCCAGGAGATCAACACAGAAATCAAGCTGCAACTTCCCCTTATTTTTCCAAACATCAAATGGAGTTGTAACATAGTTTTAGGATAGAAAAATGTCTCTAACTATATTAATGGAATATTTCTGAGATCACAGGATAAAATGTAAGTTTCATGACATTATTTTAAAACATCATGGGCATCATTCTATATTTGCTTCTCAGAAGACTATTGATATTATGCACATATAAATTATAAAAGGTTAAACAAAAATCCTTACTTACATTATTTTATAATTATGTGTACATAATCAGTGTCATATTGAAAAAAAGACACATAAAGAGGTGCATCATTCAAAACCATTTGATAGAAAATGTCGATGTAAGTAGAGACATGCTTATAAAATAGTAAAATATTTAAAAGTTAATATTGAACAAATAAACTGTCATGCACTTGATTCAAGTTTAAACATTATACACACCACGTTTATTTGTAATCAAATATATCAAGAACTGTGGCATAATCATTTAAGTCAAGCAGTACATTAGGTGTTCAAGGTTTCCTTAATTAATTCACCCAAAATATTAATAAAAATCAGGCAATGGTCCTGAGATTATATATTTTAGAAAGAATCCTTATTCATTAGACACACACTAAACATTTCAAAATGAAATAATAATGGAGGCTGAGCTTTGGAGGTAGAAAAAAGAGATAGATATAGTATGCATACAGTTATCTAAAGCAAGAGGGGTCAGTTATTATAATCAAGGCTAGGTTACAAGTATATAATACCCACTGTATTATTTTCTCCACCTCCATTCATGTTTTAAACTTTCATAATAAAGTAAAAAGTAAAAAAATTAAATAAAAAACAAACAAGCCAAAGTCTATAAATAATAGCTTGCCGTATCAAGATCTGTGACCTACAGATCACATGGATCAGGAAAGGTTAAAGTGTATACAAGCCAACCCCCACTCATCTTTACTTTATTGCCTACCCTAGGCATAAGATTGGTACTGAATACATTCAATCAGCTATGTCAATTTACATACGATAGTTGGGTATTTGGGGGACATTTAAAAGGAGCATGGATTTATAGAGTTTTGTTCTTTTTTTCTGATGAGCATTTAAAGCTCGCTGCGCAGAGTTGACACATCACTCTAAATCCTCGGTCTTTTTCCAATGTGCCCGTAGGAAGGCTGACTCTCCATTCGGGCATGCCATTTACTTTTTCATTTCTTTTTTAATGCCAAATGAGTCATCTTCTCTTTCTTTAACTTTAATTGGTATGTATTATAAGACTAATTTTCAAAATTTTCTCATACTTATCCAAATCTCCTTGGACTTCTGAAATGGACACATTTCAAACAGTCTTAATCATGCTTCTCTTTGAAGAATAAAATTTCAAGGCTCTTCAAAGATACTTTTTTTTCCCTACTCATGTGAATTTATGTAATACAGAATGGAGGGGAATGTTATTCATTAAGGCATTATAAATTTGCAATAACCAGAAGATTCTAAAATGTTTACAGACCAGAAATTGACCAATGTAAATCATCGACATCCATAATAAAGGACAGTTTTGAAATGATACATGACTTCCTCTTGTAATTACATCCTAAAAATAATAGAATGGAAACGGAAGTTAGAGGCATAAATCCTTATTAATGCAAAGTTTAAGTTAAGAAAAATATAGTAGTGTTAGGAGTTAGGTTTGAATAAGAATTTTTAAGTGAGTGTCTTACTACAAGTAAGTTCAAACATGAAATATCATTTAAAAATGAGTATACACTTGGATTTATTCATTTAGAAAAATTTACCAAGCTGTGCCTTTTTAATATGTGTACTTTGGGGCATGTATACTTTAATTCAATAAAAATATGTAAAGGATTATAGCAATTAAGATTAATAGAGAGATTAGACAGCTATGGTTACTCAACTCTGGTCCTAAAGTAAAATGTAGAAATATGTAAAAATCAGTTATGTGAGAAGATAAAATTGTTTACAATAGTTGCATATTCACATAAAATGAGATTGCAATGGGTAAGAAGTTTAGGGGGGTAGAAAGTACAACAACAGTGGGAATAAGGAGACCATGAGGCTGGGGAAAGGGAAGGGAAGGGGAAAAGGGGGAGCAAGGGGAAACAGATTGCAATGATGGATGAAAACCTCCCCACTGCGGGCATGAACAATAGAAATGTGGGAGAAGGGACACAGTGGACAGTGGACAATTTGAAAATGATAATTATTTATCATTTATCAAGGGTCCACGAGGGTGGGAGCAGTGGGAGTAAAAAGAGAAGCTGATACCAAGGATTCAAGTGGAAAGAAATGTTTTGAAAATGATGATGGCAACATTTGTACAAATGTCCTTGATACAATTGATGTGTGGATTGTTATAAGAGCTGTAAGAGCCTCCAATAAATACATTTATCTAAAAAAGGACAAAGAATGCTTTTAGTCAAAAACAAATTAGTTGCACATTCAACTTTTGAGTTTATTTTTCTTTTCTTTTTTTATAACAGTTATATTGGCACTTGATTCACATATCATACAATTCAGTACATAAAGAAGAGTTGTACACTCATTACTACAATCAATTCTAGAGCATTTTCTTGTTCCTTGCACTCATTTTTATCATGTAATTTTTTTTAATTTTGGCAAAAATATACACAACAAAACATTCTCCAATTCAACAAATGCTGCAAGTATAATTCAGTGTCTTTGATCATACAATTCACTTCGTACAATCATTATTGATATCCTTTCCAAAATTTTTCCACCACCATTAACATAAACGCAATGCCCCCTAACAAAACTCTTACTCCTTCACTCCTATATCAACTGATCAAATTTGGTTTCTTTCTTTGTTTAAATTTCTTGATGTAATATTCACATACCATACACTTTCATGGTAAATTGCTTTTAAAGAGTTATATAAATACCATCACAATAAATTCTTATGCTCTTTCCCCTCCTTTTATATTTATTGTTTCTCCCCTATTTCCCTCACCCTCCTGTCCACCCCACCCCTGATAAAGGATTGCATCTATGCATCTACTCCTGTGCTTTATAACCTGGGAAACTTAACGAAAGCAATAACAAAGCAACAACAAAAAAGTGAGAGAGAAGAAAATTAATCATATAAAGATAAAAATAAAGAATAAGAAGGAAAAATACCAATACATTTTTAAAATCCAGAGAAGAAATTTCCGTCATGAATAAGCAGGAAATAATTGAGGCTAGAGCAAATTCAGGTTGAGTCAAGAGAAAGCTTAACTGAGAAAGTATCATTTTCTACCAGGATTAAATCTAGCATAGTCAAATTCACAATTATCTTTGTCTAATTGTAAAGCCATTTGAATTCCCTGCCTGTGACTAAGAGGACCTGCCAAATACTTAATCTGAATAAATATGCTGCAGATGTATTTTGAGCTCTCAATGTCCTCCAAAGCGTTCTACAAAATGAGTGCTCACATTTTAAACTCTGATATTTTCACCTTAATCATATTTGGATTTTTGTTATTGTCATCTTGGTGTGCTTCTCCTATAGGATTTAGTTGGTGACTCACTTAGATGGCTGTTGGTTCTAATATAATTCTGGGAGACCCTAGAAATGACTTCAATTGGCAGTTCCGCACCGTGTGTTTTCTTCATCACACTTTGCGGTAGCATCTTTATCTTCTGTGATATGTTCATGAAGAGCCATGTTATCAGAAAAAAACTGTTCCTGGATTGGGCTAGAATCCACCTGCTTGGAAAGGGGTTATGTATGACTGTTTTGCCTAAGTGATCATATTATAACAAAAACCAACAAGAACAACTACCACTACGAAACAAAAACAAAAAACAGAGAAGAAAATAGTGTCAGTCATCTCCCTGGTGTATAAGGTGATTGGTCCCTTTGCACAGATTGATTTCTTAATTGATTGAGCCCTGTTTACCTTGAGCATGGGGGTTGGTGCTAGGCGGAAATTTCCTGGGTCATTTCTTACACAGGCAGTTCCCTGCTATCTAATAAATATCTGTCATAGGAATGTAAAAGGAGCATTGAGATACAAAACTATGGTGGTTCTGGGGCCCTTTTCAGTAGACACCCACTGAACCAGAGGTCCCATGCAAGGTCAAAGAACCACCATTCCACAGTTTGGATGTGGCCCAACTTTGCTTCCTCTCGCATCTGGTTATTTCAGTCTCAAGATCCCAGGGCACAGGTAATTTTGAGGTCAGATTGGTCTTTCAGCTGGGCTTCCATGAGACCCATTGTGAGGATGACATTCATTTTGCTGTACATAAGTTTGTGCTTGTGGGGGTGGGATGGGGAAAAAAGATTGTGTTTGTTCTGTTGTACATAGAATGGTGATAAGTCAGAACTGTCTCAGTAACACTGAACAACAAAAAACAAGTTAACCTATGTTAAACTTGTTTTCTAAAATGTATTCCATTAGAGATAATCTTTGGGTTGAAATATCATTTCCATACAAACTTGAACATACAAATCTGCAAGCCATTTGTAGAAATGTATTCAACCATGAAGAGGTTAGCAAACTTGTTTCCAATTGACACACAAAAATGTTCTGATACAGTGAGATATGGGGCTGCATGTGTCAAGGGGAAACGTGTGCAGGTGATGAATGGCAGCTGATAAAAGCATGCTTTCACCACCAACTCTGATGTTTTTCTCTGGAGTCAATTGTTAATGTGGTTTTTATTTTTCTGACTTAAGTCATCCAAAATTAGGGCAGATCTCACAGTCCTTTAGACTGCGGTTTAAATGTCTTCACGTGTCTCAGGACTAACAGTTCAAGTTAGAAGATTCCAGAATGCTGCACTCAGACTTGCTGCCAACAAATGTCATGGTTTACACTTTCTTGGGAAACCAGCCACAAACTCAAGTGTCCTCCAAACACTTCCACATTTCGAAAGGTCGCACTTCTTTTCAGGTCCAATAATTTGCAAGAATCGCTCAGACTTCAGACAAGTTATGATCTTATTAGAACAAAAAAGTACAAAAGAAGAGACACAGCGTACAGTATGGTTTTATTCTAATTATGGAACTTATATATTCCCAAGGATGTGAAGGCCACCTACACATCAATAACTACCACCTGCTAGGAAGCTCAATTTAGCTTCACTGTCTGGAGTCCTATTACATTGGCATGGGCTATTGAATATTACGTTCATGTAGTTAAACTCAATTTCTGGCACCGTTGTTCTCCAGAGAAGCTCATTTGATATCACTTTTTGAGTCTTTTTAGCATGGCCAACTCTTAGTTGGACTCATACAGGAAAAGATCATTCATGAGAGTTATAGGGAATTTGGCTAGAAGAATCACATTAAATGCTTCACTCCCCTCCACCATGTATATGGGGCAATTAAAATGATCACAGAGTGCACCAGGCACATATTAGTCCTTAAAGTGACACTATGGCTCCTCCCAATTGTAAGTAAAGTAGTCTTGGGCAGCAGATTTACCCAACGTACTCTAAATTTTGATTTTTTGACTGCTAAACCACCAGGCACTCCTTGGGAGAAAGACTGGGGTTTCTACTCCCATAAAGACCTAAAGTCTTGAAAACTCACAGGAACAATTCTATCCTATCCTACAGGCTCACCATGAACCAGCATCAACTCAATGCCATTGAGTTTGGGTTGGTTTTTGTGAGCATTTATTGTGCATTCATGCCAACGAAAACCCTTGACAACCTCAATGTGTTCTCCTTTTATTATGGATTTATTTATTGGTCCAATTGTAAGGTTTTGGTTTTCCCTTTTTCAACACAATGATTCTTCATCTCTTCACCTAGAGCCAGCAAGGCTGTATCGCCTGCAAAGTGCAGGTTGTCACAAAGTTTGACTGTAACACTGATGCCAACTTCCTTTTCATGTAACCCATTTTCCTTGGATTACTGTTCAGGATACAGATTGAATAAGGGTGGTAAAAAGATCCAAACCTGGGGCTGAGCCCCGGTGGCATAAGTGGTTGAGTGAGGGTCTGGGGCCCATAGGCTTAGCAGTTCAAATCCAGCGGCGGCTCTCAGGAGCAGCAGTGGGTGGCACCCATGACCACCAAAGGCAGTGATGCCCCCCAAAAAACAAAAACAAAAAGATCCAAACCTGTTACACATCTTTCCTGATTTTAAAATATGCAGTTCTTTTCCTGTTCTTTTTGAATGATTTCCTCTTGATACATGTTCTGGTTCCGCATGTCATGATGGGGATACCCTTTCTGCAATCTCCATTCTCAAAATCGTCCAAAGATTTTATGGTTCACACAATCTAATATTTTGCAGAGTCAAGGATATCAATGATACCCAATCTTCCTTTTCCTGAATCCAACTTAAATTTTTGCAGCTTCCTTTTGATGTACTGGTGCAACAGTTGTTGAATAATAAACAGCAAAATTTTGCTTGTAAATCAAATTCATTATATAGCTCAGTAATTTCCAGATTCTGTTGGGTCATTTATATTTGGAATAAATAAAAATATCGATCTCTTCCAGTATATTGTCCACCTAGGAGTTTTCCAAATTTTATGGCATAGCTGAATGTTGAAACATTTTATTTGGTATTCTGCCAATTATTCCTGGAACCTTGAATTTTGATAATTCCTTCAGTTTCATTTAGATTTTTTCTTTCAGTATCATCCATTCTTGACAATATGCTATCTTTTAAACGTTGACTGGTTCTTTTTAGGATAGTGTGTGTGTATTACTTCTATCATCTTCTCAAGCTTCATTCAATGACAATGCTTGAATTTTTTTCTTCAGCCATTCTAATTTAAGATATTCTGAATCTGTTCTTCCCTTTTTCTAACTTCAGGTCTTTTCCCATTTCATTATAATATTTTGTCTTCTTTTACTGCCTTTGAGAATTTACAATGATTCTATTTTCTTTAACTCCTCTATGACCAAATGTAAGTTTCAGAGTTTCCTCTGCCTTCCACCCTGAGAATTTCTTCCTCTCCTGTCTTTCAAATGACTTTTTTTGTTTTCTTTAGGTGTGATAATCTTGATGTCTTCCCACAACTCACCAGGATCTTCTGTCGGTGATGTTTAATGAGTCAAATATACTCTTTAGATATTTTTGATAGTTCTTTTTAAGATATATTCAAGGTTAAATTTTGGCTCTCATGAACTGGTTTCAATTTTCTTGAACATCAAAATGAATGCACCTATGAGCAATTTATGCTGTTTCATAGGCAGTCTCTGGGTTTATTTTATTGATTGTTCATGAGCTTCTCCATCTTCTCTTTCCACAAATATTGTCAATTTAATTTCTGTGTATTACATCTGGAAAAGTCCATGTGTAACACTATGTAATTCATGTTGTTGTAAAAAGATATCTTTGATGGAGACATTATTCTTTTAGAAATTCTATCATGTAATATCCAGCTTTAATTATATTACCAAGATCATATTCCCCAACTACTGTTTTTTTCTTATATGATTCCAACTTTTGACTTCTAATCACCAATAACTCTCAATGAATCCTGATTGCATAGTGGCTCAATTTGTGACAAAAATATTTAGAATTCTTTACTTTCTTCATCACTAGTTTTTTGGCATTTGGTACAGAAATTTGACTAATAGTTTATTAGCTGGGTTTCCTTGTATACTTAGATATTATACAATTATAGAGAGTATTATACTTCAATGTTATTACATGATTAAAAACAGACAACTTCAGTCCATTTTAGGTGATGAATACTTAAGATATTGGTTTTAAGGTATTCCACTTCACTTTTATAAGCTTCCAAATTCATAGTCATACTACATTCAAAAGATCAATTATTTTAAAAGACCTATTATTAATAGTTATTTTTGCAGCTGTTTCCTTTCATTTTGAGTTGTGCTCTATCCGCAAATGAATGCCCCCAAAGCTTTCCTCCATTCACATTCTTTTGTTCTAATTCACTTTGAGAAGGACGCTCTTCCTCGACTATCATTAATGGCCTTTCAGCCTGAGGAGCTCCTCTCCCAACACTGCATTCACGATGCTGCTCTCCCTGAGCTGTTCAGTGTCTAACTCCTCAGTGACTGTTAGGCGCCATCCACTAGTTTCAGATCCATAGTGCCCCCACACAGAGTAATGATCCGTAGCAACCATTTACACGGCAGAAGGAAGCACTGCCAGGTCCTGGGCCACCCCCCTCACAGTGTCGCTGCGCTTGCCCCTGTGGTTGCAGTCCCTGTGCCCTTCAATCTCCTTGAGAGCTTTCCTTATTCTCTGTCCCACTTTCCTAAACACCATGCCTTTCTTCAGGTACTAGAGTCTCCTGACAACAAATCCCAAATGATATGATGAAATCTTGTCAGCCTTTACCTTGAGAGAGCACCCTGGCTGTACCTTTTCCTCAGTAGTGAACAGCATATCACTATCTAGTCTGTTCCTATTGCAACTCTGCGAGGTCACTATGAGTTGGATTCCAATAGATGGCAGTGAGCCCCTTCATCTGTAACAAATACCTATGGAACACCAGACATCAGGGGAAAATTTCTACCTTCGAAGGGAGCAAACAAACTCAGGTAAGGACAATGTAGTCAATAGGAGTAAGGAAAAATTTAAATAGCTATTTACATTAGCATACTCTGAGATGAAAGAAGATATTGCAGGGGGAAAAAAACTATAGAAAAGAAGCCCCCAACGTACAAAATAGATGCATAAAAATGTAAATTAAAGCATAAATAAAAGCATCCTTAGGAGTATTGTGGAGCCCACATGGAAGACGCACACCAGCCTGAGTGATCACAAGATGTCAAAGGGAACTGGTAGCAGGTATCAAGGAACAAAACATCATATCATCGTGAATAAGATAGCTATTAAACATTATAATGTTGGATGTCACATCCCAATAATAGACTTTCTAAAAAGAGGAGAAAAATGAGAGGGAATGATACTATCAATGAAGTGATAACAATTTACAATTTATCAAGGGGTCACAAAAGTGAGAGAGGAAGGAGAAAAAGAGGAGAAGATACAAAGGACAAAAAATAGAAGGTAACTAACTGTTTAGAAAATAATGATGGTAACATATGCACAAATAGGCTTCATATAATTTATGTATGGATTGTTAAAAGATCTGTAAGAGCCCCCAATGAATCTTTAAATGAAAGAAAGAACACCTTAAAATTCTATAGATCTAGGCTTGACCCGGGTGGCTCAGTCCACAGGGTTGACAGTTCAAATCCAGCAGCAGCTCTCCAGGAGCAAGGCTGGACTTGCTACTCCTACCAGGGCAGTGATGCCACAAAAACAAACAAAAACAAAAAAAATCTATAGATCCAAATGAAGGATATGTTCAAAAGCAATATGATCACATTTTTATATTTTGTTCAATAAGTTTCTTTGTAAATTATAGAAGAACTAAAAATGCCATTTGAAGCATTGTAAAGTCCACATGGAAGAAACACCCCAGCCAATGTGATTACAAGTTGTCGAAAGGATCTGGTAGCAGGCATAAAGAAACAAAAAATGATATCATTGTGAATGAGGGGGAGTGCAGATTGGGGACCCAAAGCCCATTTGTTGGCAATTGGACATTCTCTGACAGAAGGGTCGAGGGGAGCAAAAACTGAAGCCCTTTGAGAAATGTTCCTAGAAAAGAAAGTTAGAAGTTGTGAAATTAAAATGGTCCACTGAATACTCATCAAATGGATCAAAGGAGATCTATGCCAATGTATTCTTTTTCCAAAAAAATTAAAAACAAAGAGAAAATTTGACATGTTTGGGTCACAGTGAGGGAAAGTGGAGAAGAATGCATTTCAAAGTCAGAGTCAAGAATGGAAGCAGCAGCCCTGTAGCAGCAGGGGGAAATGCCTTCAAAATTCTGATGTAAAATTTGATAGCAGTGAAATTGCAAAGCAAGTGTGAAGGTAAGATAAATACATTTTATATTCATATATTTCTCAAACCCTTTCTCACTAAGCTACTGGAGAAGGTTTGCTAACAAATAAAAAATGAAAAGTAAGCAAGCATTAAAAACAGCGAGAGAACGAAAGAGTGAGACCTGAGAAATATTAACCCAACCTGGTAGAAGGGAAAAAAGACCAAATGAATCCTCAGGAAAGCACAGAGAGATCTCCAAATACACCTCTGCACCGAGGCCAGCCAGACAAGGGTCAGGCGCCTCCTTCCTGGAAATAATATTCATCATAGACTCCTCTATTATTTGGCTTACAGGTGATCCCCAGCTTTGGGTGCAGTTCCAAACTGAGGTTTTCTAAGAGGCATGTTCTCAAAGGTGCCACTGGTTTCTATTCGATCAGTAAGTCTGGTCTTTTCCGTATTTTTGAATTTTGTTCTACATTTTTTGTTCTTTTCCTTCTCTCTGTGGGACTTTCTATTATGATCCTGATCAGAGCAGTCAATAGTGGTAGCGGGTACCATCTCATTCCGGTAGTGGAAACTGTGGTTTGTATGGTCCACTAGTTCATCAGACTAATTTTTGTCCTGGAATCTTGAATTTTATTCATTTTTCTTTGTTCTAAAGAAGAAAAGACTAGGTTCTGTATGATCTAGATTTATACAGGGAACTTTGTTTGACTTTATTAGGTGCTAATAATATTTTTACTCTCCCCAAATGGTTTCTACCTTGAAGTAGCAAAGTTGCACATGATCTTCAGTGAACTGCTATGCTCTTGCATAAACCTGACACCAGGAAGTAAGTCATAAAGACATTAAAAAAACAACTAACTGACAGAAAGAAATCAGAAATTTGTCTACTCTCTACAGTTCCATTGAGCACTAAATTTAATTCCTTGTAGATCCCTGATTGGAGTATGAGCAGAGAATTGAGTTCTGAAGATTCACTCATGTTATTCTGTTTAATAAAACCAAGCATTGATTAACAGAAATACCTATAAAGTAAATCTTTTCATTTTTCTTCAATTTTTAAGCACAGAGTCAGAGAAAAGACAGATAGTAGTTACATGTAAAGGAGGAGGCAGGGAAAGCACACTCTGTATGCTGCTTTGTTTGCTCGCTTACATTTGAAGATTATATCGTGGGCTTTGACATTTCTGATAACCTCAATTGGGTGGCAGTCTATAACTTATATGTAACAATATTTCTATGTGTATGTATATGAAAAGACCCATTTTTGTTTCAGTTTCTTTTATTTTTTTTCTTTAATAATGCATCACTCACATTTTTCCAGGTCAAAGTATTGTACAAATGCTACATAAATTATGTAACATTCTCAATGGGCAACTCTCATTTAAGTGAATCCATTCATTTTTCTCTATTCAGAAATGCAGTAATAACCCAAAGACCCACCTATAAAGTACTGATGACTCACTGAAGGGCAGCCCCTCTGGAGATGATTGTACCCTTCACTGAGAGATGACTGCAAGTATTTGTGTCTTTGAAATTCTGATTTTATAGCCACATATTTCAGCAGTACCAAATTTTATTTTGTTTGATCTGGCTTAAAAGT
Organism: Nesogale talazaci; assembly: GCA_004026705.1. Classification (NCBI taxonomy): domain Eukaryota; kingdom Metazoa; phylum Chordata; class Mammalia; order Afrosoricida; family Tenrecidae; genus Nesogale; species Nesogale talazaci. The sequence continues at coordinate 43,801 of PVJH01011303.1, forward strand.
GCTAAGGTCCTCTAACCCCACTAATAAATAAATATCATTAATTTTCTACGAAGATGATTTTTGGGGGAGTCATCATTGCCCTCTGGTGGGAGTAGGAGGCCAGCCTTGCTCCTGGAGAGCGGCTGCTGGATTTGAACCGCCAACCCTGTGGGTTGCAGTCCGGCACACAAACACTACACCACTGGGGTTCAGTCCTCTACGAAAAGAATTTAAAAATCTATTACTATGCTTATTTTTTAATTATTTTTTTATATTCAAACCATAAGAAATTATAAATACAAAAGTTTGACTTCTTGCTCATCACCTTTGCTAGCCGTGTTTTTGCATTCTGACTATTCCTTGACTTCAACGTAATTAGGAAGAGCAGTTTGCCATATATCCTTCCACATCTAGGAAAGAAGCCCTTTTAAAGGAGAGAAACTCCTGGCAGTGCATATTATTCCACACAGCCTGTCAGGAGGGTGCTAAGCGTCAGAGATAATAAGAAAGCTGATGTCATCTGACCCCACTGCACAACTCAAAGGACTGTATTATAATATCTTGTTCTTAGAAGTGCCCACGATTCCTTTCATTCCCCTTTACAAATCAATCTCATGAAACCACTAAAAAATGTGCACTTCGCTGTTAACAGATCCACTGGGTCCAACTCCTTTGACAGAAACCAATTGAATTCATTCAGGAAATCTTATGCAGTCAACCCCCTTGGACCAACTCATACACAGAATCCTGGGAACCAAGCTTTTTTTCTAGGCTTATACAGAAGAGGTGGAGACTGCCATTAACTCCTTTGCCTCCACTGGCTTCAAATCAAACAAGCTCCACACACACACACACACACACACACAAATAATTTTAAAGAAAAGAAAAGAAAACGCTTTTAATTGGCAATCAGGATGTAGCACAAAGCACAGCATTCACAGAGAGGTGTCATTCTGCCCTTTCCCCCAAAGAAGCACAATGTCCTCCTTGAGCACTTGTTGAACAGGGACTGAGAAAGCATTTGAAGCCTGGAATCATGTCATAGCTCCAACTCAATCCCTTTCCACTGTGTGTCCTCTCTTGTTCCCACCATCAACTCCACCCTCATCCTTCCTTGAGTTTAGTAAGAAGAGGTTAATGGGTCACAAGAGAGAGAAGCAAGAACATTAAGCCTTGAGGTTCTATTTTTAGAAATCTTGCCAAGGAACAGAATTAATCTGGGTTCAAGATTCCCAAACATCAACCAGAATCACACGTACAGTGATTAAAATAAACTAATATTTATTTCTTCTGTACATTTCAAGTGATTGCAAAGAGAATATCATGGACTATATGAGACAGTCATACTTTCTAAGATTACAGTCTAAAACCCTACTTAGCATGCGTGTGGAAATATTCCACAGTGAGCCGCAGTGCAGAGAATTACTGAATGTATCACTCCTAAGCACAGCCTGTGACTCCTACACAGAAGTAGGTGACTCGGGTTCAATGGAAATAGGATTAGAGAATTTTCTGATAAAACAAATAAGTTGTGTGACACCTTCGTGGATCTCGGATCAGGAAAACAAGGTGTATGAGACCCCGATCATATGCCATTCTGCTAAGTTTAAAATGAGTCCACTGAGAAGTGGAATGGAGTAGGGAGATTACCTCCACAAAGGAAATCTAGATGCAGATTGTATCCTTTGGACATGAGGTCCCTTTGTAAAGGCCAGAGATGAAGCCCAGAGGCACAGAACCAGCAGGGGCAGAATTAGAAGAGCCAAGTACAAAGTTGTGGCAGCCTTTCTGGAATGTGGGAGCTGAATACATTTGGTCCAGAGGTTTGCGGCTGGTGTGGAGGTCCTCCAAGGATATATCTATTGATGAAGCTGGGATTCCCAATCCATAGAATTAGAACTAATAACCTTTTTATAAGAATAGCACTTCCGGCTGAGGTTCACTGCTGGACTGGGTTGCCTCCAGTTACAGTTAAAGAGCTTTGTAATACAGGACAGAGTTGTGCTGGGCTGAGAGGAAGCCTGAGAGTCCAAAGGATCAAAGGATCAAAATGCAGGGGAAGCATTGCCTCTGGGCACAGTGAGAAGCTTCCCTAACTGAAAAACTGTGCCCTGAGCCATTCCTGACAATGAATTTTCACCTGCTACATCTTTAATAAACCCCATAATCATGAGTATTGTTTCTTAATTCTGCTTGGCCATTGAAATGAGCTGTTAACTCAGCAGAGAAGTAGAAAATGCTTCAGGAGGAACAGCTAGTACAGACACTGGAGAAATGGTTAGCGACAGGCGATATGTCTGACCTCTGTTACATAGAGATCAGCTTTGAGCTGTTTAGACTGATAATGATTCTCTTTCATTCCTCTTGTAAAGTTAGAAGAGGCGGTCTGCTACTTCCACCCAAACACAAAATGAATCACAAGGCAATCACAGTTTAGAATTTGATGAGCAGAAATCAAATAACTTCCCCCAGGAAAACAGAAATTAACAGATACATTTCAGTATGATTAAGGGTGATTAGTTATATATTAAAGATTCAATCTTTTGAAAATTATAAATTCAAGACCATATATCATTCTTTATTCATTTGTTAGTGTTTTGTTTTCCTTATACCGAACGATTGTTTTCCTTGTATTCTATCATGATAACTACAAATAGATTATCAATTATTCATATTGCTGCTTTAGATTTATGAAATGCCAGCATAGAAATATCTTCTCATATCATGTGAAATGTTAAGGCAGTAGCACATATTCAAGCTATAAAATAATTTCGATTCCTTCCTTCCTTGTATAAGGCTCTATTTTGGTGCTTAGTTCCTTCAACTCGTAGAATATGGTCTTCCCCACCAAGTAATGAAAATAGTTTCTTATTCATAATTTTCTTTACAAATGAGCATTTTAAGTTTCCATTTCATTCATTACACAAATATTCTTACACTAGATCGTCCATACATTACAAAAGTGTTTAGAACATTTTTAGATCATTTTATTGAGGGCTCATACAACTCTTATCACAATCCATCCATCCATCCAATGTATTGTCAAGCACATTTGTCATATTCCAATCTTTGAAAGTAAATAATGGGAACATCTCTCTTCTATAACTACAAGCTCTCTGAAGATGAAGACTATGTTTTAATCATCTTTCCAAAGTCTACCAGAATTCTTGATTTGCAGTGAAAAGCTAATAATTGTGGACAGGTGTGTATAAAAGTATATTAACAAAAAAACAAAGATACATTAAAAGTCATTTTAACCCTTTACATGTTCAAGTCAGCCCGGTATAATTTTCTAACAGAATGTGACCTTCAAAGCAATGTGGCATTCAAAGGTTACAAGTATATTTTTCATCTAATTTCACATAAATTTCTTTGTTACAGATGAAATAAGTATGTTCTCCAATAAAATGCAATAAAGTTATGTTGACCTTCTATATAATATAGAATAAGCTGTATCCAGAGGAAAATTATATTTTCTTTGACAGTAACTGAAACAGTAAATCTGGAAAAATTTAGTAAACCACTTCAGTTCCAGAGAGAAGTAGTAGAGGCCTGCACCCTGCATGTCCCTGAGAAATCTCAAAGCCTAGGAAAAATAGAAAGATCCTTATGTATCTGTTGGAAACAAACACACTTTTGTTAGTATCTCAAAGTCATTATTGGTTTTTAATGAGAAAAAAGGCCTAGGTACCATGTACCTGGGATTGCATTATGTAATATTACTCTACTAGCCAAAGTGTTTCTAAATTCCACCAAGTGATCCTTTCAGAGGGACAGGGGAGGCATGGACAGGATTCAGTTGAGAGTAATTGTTAACTACCATCCTACTTTTGTTGTTGTTGTTGTTATTGGGTGCCATCTTGTTCACGCTAACCCATAGAAACCCAAAGCATAGCAAAGTGGAACACTGTGTGGGTTTGCACAAGCCTCACAGCTGTTGCTAGGTTTAATCCCATTGTTGAAGCCACTGTATAGATCCAGATCATTGAAGCCAGCCTTTGTCACTGTCCTGCCACTTTACCACCCATGATGTTATTCTCCAGGGACTAGCCTCTCCTGACATTGTGCCTAAAGTAAATGAAACAAAGTGCTGACACCCCCTGATCATACATTTTCCAAGACAAAATTTGTTTGTCCTTTGGTCAAACCATGGTATCTTCAATATTGTTTTCCAGAACCACAATTCAAATTCATCAATTCTTCTTAAATCTTTCTATATCCACTGTCACATGCATATGTGGCAATTGAATATACCATGACTTGGATCAGGTACACCTTTGTCTTCAAAGAAACATCCTTACTGTTCAATAGCCTAAAGAAATCTTGTACAGCAGATTTACTTAATGCAACGTATTTTGATCTCTTTATTGTTGATTCATGAGCATTGATTATGCATCTAAGCAAGAAACAAATCTTGAAAATTTCAATACTTTCTACATGTATCATGATGTTTCCTTTTGCTCAAGTTGTGTGGAGTTGGGTCTTCTTTACACTGAGTCATAATCAATAGGGAAAACTCAAATTCTTGATTTTCTTCATCAAGTGCTTCATCTGGTACATCTTACATTTATTAAGTAACACTTGGTCATCTGCATGTTGCATGTTGTTAGTAAGCCTTCCTTCCAACTTGATGTTAATTCTAATTCATACACTCTAGCTTCTCTGGTTATTTGTCCACCACGCAAATTGAATAAATATGGTGAGAAGACAAAACCCTGAAACACATCCTTCCTGATTTTGCACCATGCAGTATTCCATGTTCTGTTTCCCAAATTCCTATTGATCATGTGAAAGTTTCCCAGGAGCACAACAAAGTGTTCTTGAATTTTTGTTCTTTTCAAGGCTGTCCATAGTTTGATAATATGCACACATTTACATGTCTTGGCAGAGTCAATAAACATATGTAAGCATCTTTCTGGCATTCTCTGATTGGAGCCAAGACCCATGTGACAAGAGCAATGATATACCATGCTCTCTTCTGCATCTGGCCTGAACCATTAATAACAACTCCCCATCAATTTGCTGCTACAACAGCTGTTGCATAATCTTCATAAAACTTTTATATGCCTGCTAGCAATTATTTTGCTCAATTTGAGAATTCTATTTTGTTTGAGTGTTTTATTTAGTCACCTTTATTTGAAATGAATACAAATAGGAATCTCTTGCACTCAGTTGGCCAAGTAGCTGCCTTCCCAATTTTATAGCATAACCAGCTTAATATTTCTAGTACTCCATCAGATCATTGAAACAATGAGTATTCCATCACTCCCTGGAACCATGTTTTTAGCTAATGCTTTCAGTGAGGCTTGAAATTCTTAATATGTACCATTCATTCTTGCTCATTTACTACCTCCTGAAATGATGGAATGTCATGGTTGCATCTATAATCAGTCTTCCTGGAAGCAGCGTTCAAGAGATCAAAAGATACTTTGTATTAGATAAAGAGAAATAAGGAAGATTGAAAAAGAATTGATGCATTTGAATGACGGTGCTAGAGACAAATATTGAGTGGACCATGGACTGCTAGTAGGACAAAGCATTCTGTCTTGAAAGAAGTACATCCATCATGCTCCTTAGCGGCCAAGAGAGTGCAACTTCCTCTTACTTCCTTTGGGCATGCTGTCAGGAAAGAGCAGTCTCTAGAGAAGGATCTCCTCCTTGGTAAAGCAGAGGAGCAGTATAAAATAGGAAGGCCCTAGTTCGTCAGAGGAGTGATGACACAGTGGCTGCAACAATGGGTTCAAGTATAGGAACAATTGTGAGAATGGTGCAGGACCAGGCAATATTTCTTTCTGTTCTGCATGGGGTCCACATGGGTCAGTACCAACTTGAAGATACCTAACAATAACAGCAGCAGGATTAGTAAGATAGGAAAATAAATAAGTGATCTGATAGTGCTATGCAGAAAACACATAGGATCTATTAGGAAAAGCTACTTGACAGCTACACACTGAGCTACTAATAGCAAGGCCAGCAGTTCAAATGCACCACTTGCTTTACAGGAGAAAGATGAGACTTTCTGCTCCAGCAAATATTGAAACCTCAGAAATCAATGGAGCATTTTTTCCAAGTCCAATTAGTCAGTGTGAGTTAGAAGTGATGGGATGACAGTGGGTTTAAGGTCTCTGAGTCAAGATATTTGGGGGTTAAGGATTATAAAAACCATATACAGAGTCCTGAAGAGTAAGTGTCCATTTAAGGGAAGAAGGGACACATGAAAGACTCAGAGGTGAAGGGTATCCTAGTAGCTCCAGGCTCCTCTAGGTTGTATCATCAGTCGAAGCAATGAGAAAAAAAGTTGAACAAGGTGGCGGGGGGTGGGGGGGGGGGCTGAAAACCAATATGAGTCATAGAGGAACATGAACGTGACGGGAAGGGCATAGCCTATCCTACACCAACCAAACCAAACTAAACCCAATGCCCTCGAAACGAGCCTACTTCACAGTGACCTGACAGAGTGCAAACTCACCACTTGCTCTGTGGAAAAATCTCAAGCTATCACCTTCTGCAAAATCCAACGCTTATTTAACAGCATCTCCTCAGCTCTCAGACACCAAATAAGTGAATAAAGAAGTAAAATCTCATGGCAATTGAGTCAATTTCAACTCATGGGGACCTTCTACGCTAGGGTCAAACGTGAGACAGATGTTTCTCTGACTGTAACTCTTTGGAGAAATAGATAGCTTCCTCTTTTTCCCATGGAGCACATGCTAACTTGGAAGTACTGACATTGCATGTAACCGTCCCATTGGACACCAGGGCTTCTGTGGGTAGAGGTCTATCCTTTGGGGATTCCAAAGAGCTACCATTAGAATTTCCATTTGAGGACAAAAAGTATGCAAAGGGTATACTGACAAGACTAACCTAGAGGCAGCTAAGCTCATTTCAGAGGATACGACTGATATACAAGCAATTCATTCTGGGGCCCTTGAAAGTAGTCTACTGCTAAGGTGAAGGAAATTCTAAGTAAATAAAGCAACATGATTCTTTTGTCTTCTGCATTTCCCTGATATTTTTTATCTTTCACATACACACGACTAATGTTACATATTTTATCAAGAATTTCCATCTCCCTCTCATGTCCATATCCTTTTAAAATACCAACTAGCAAATAACTGAACTGAGGAACATCTGATTAATTTTTAAATCTAACTAAATTACCTTCACCTTCAAGACTACAGAAAAAAGATCCTGGTGACATGTTATTAGTTGGTGTTATTGCTGTTTGCATGTACTTTTTAAAATTATACCATCATAACTCATACCAAATTTCCTTTCAAAAAAGACATAAGTTATGACCAAAAGCATTGTATAATTTCATATGAAAATATATATTGTAAGTTGGGTTAGCACTTTCTAGCATTAGTACATATTAACTGACTTTTAACATGTCCGGGTTGACTAGAGGAAAAAATTTCATAGACATGCATATGGATATAAGGAAAGGGTTTATATACAAAAAGAATGTGACACTAAGAAGGCATTCCAATTCAGTCCAGTACAAAGTCATAAGTCTGATATTAACCCATATGCTCGAAATCAGTCTACAAAGTCTCCTTCCAACTCACAAAGTCACAGGTCAGTGGGGCAGAATTCTGGCGCTGGCTGGGGTCTACCCGTGGCTCCTCGCTTCCAGGGCTCAAGGTCCATCAACAGCATGCCACTCCAGCTTCAGAGGTCTGGCTCCACCAGAGCAAAGCCGTGTGGTCTCTCCGCTGGCTCCTCCAGCTTCTCAGACGCTGCCATTTTGTCTTTTCCGTGATTCATCATCTCTGAGACTAACTCCCAACAACTGGGGAAGATAGCTTCTCATCTTCACGAGGGAAATATTGCGAGATTTCCCAGAAGTCTCAGGAGAAACCATGCCCACATAGAGGCCTCATTAGCTACTCAATGGCTATCTCCAGATTAACAGGCTAGACTCCATCCCTACATTTTAATCATAAAATTAACATAAGCACATGACTCCCACAATACCCAAAATGATTATTTGGATCCATAACCCTATTTTTCCATGATAAAAAGTTTATTTATAGTAATTGTTACATCACTTATTCAATGTGTGAAGAAATCCAGATACTGTACTATCTCACAGGCCTTAAATTAAAGTGATCTGAATGCAATTCTTGAATGTACTTCTTGTTAATATATTATGATGCTTTCCAACATATAAAATAAAACAACCACAAAGAGCCAAATCTTGAGTATTACATGACACTGTTTTATTCAGTATGTAAATTTGTGGCAGTCATGTGCTTATGTTAATTTTATGATTGAAATGTAGAGGTGGAGTCTAGCCTGTTAATCTGGAGATAGCCATTGAGTAGCCAATGAGGCCTCTATGTGGGCATGGCTTTCTCCTGAAACTTCTGGGAAATCTCACGATAGTTCCCTCATGAAGATGAGAAGCTATCTTCCCCAGTTGTTGGGAGTTAGTCTCAGAGACAATTAATCGCAGAAAAGACAACATGCAGCCTCCGAGAAGTTGGAGGAGCCGGCGGAGAGACCACATGGCTTTGCCCTGATGAAGGCAGACCTCTGGAGCTGGAGGGGCATGCTGTTGATGGACCTGAGCCCTGGAAGCGAGGATCCATGGGGAGAACTCTACCAGTGCTGGGATTGTGCACCTACTGACCTGTGACTTCGTGAGTCGGAAGGAGACTTTATGGACTGATTTCGGTCATATGGGCTAATATCGGACTTGTGACTTTGAGCTGGACTGGGCTGGGATGTTTTCTCAATGTCCTGTTCCTCTTCAATATAAACCCATTCCTTATATCCATATCCATGTCTTTGAAATTTGTTCCTCTAGTCTACCCAGACTAACACAAAATTTCTCAGTACACTTTTAATTATATTAAACAGGTCAAAATTATAATTACATAGGTTCAATTATACCATAGCCTTTCAATATCGCTATAATCATTGCTATACAATTCTGAGAAAACCAGTGGCAAACTAAAATCTCGTTACTTTCTACTATTTAAAAAAAAACACTTTAACATTCTGAAAAAGTGATTGGATGTTTCACATTCTGTTCAGAGAAATAGATCTAATATTTTGCTATTTTGTATAATCTCAATGAAAAATGGAAGTTTATTTTCAAACAGCATGTAGGTTAATTGCATTTTCAGTGAAGAACTAAAAAACATAACTTTTCAATGGAATTCTTCAACAAGTTAATGGAGGTCAGACTGAACAATGGTCACTATGCCTGGAAGCCAAAATATTAACTGCTGCTACAAAGTAGAAGTAAGTGACTATTGCTTTTCTCTCCTTGAAGAAAATTTACAATGATCTTTGATATTATTTGTTTTATAAAAAATATAATAGAAATCTGAGAGTAGTCAAGCATGAGAAGGAAAAAGTGCTAGAAGTCACTCACCCATTCCAACTGTGCTACCTGAGTTAAAATACTCCAATAAGTTAAATTTACTTAGTACAGGATAATAGACATTAGCAATGATTTTCAGGGATATTCAATACATAAAGAAAAAAAGTTATTTAGAATGTCCATAAGTTCTAAATGAAGTAATGTAGGTTATAAAGAGAAGAAAGGAAGGAGAGAGAGAGAGAGAGTTTAAAATCAGAAAGAAAATATTCAGGAAGGGAGAAGAAAGGTTATAGAGAAAAACTCAAAAGGATACTATCCCTGGTATTGAGAGAGATAAAAAAGACAACTAAAGGCAAAAAAAAATCCAACTTTAAGTAAAATTACAATTTTAAATAGAATCTTATTCACTATTAAGCTCAATATGTTATAAATGGAAATGTCTGTTATTGTCCCCTTGTTCTAAGAATGAACCATAAAAGACCACTGAATGAAATAAAAACAAAACAACTTTTCCCTACCTGCATTCTCACAAGCCTTTTAATAATAGAAATAAATGTAAATATTTATTTGGAAGCAATTTATAAACTATTTAAAATAGGGTGAAGTATGCATTAAAATATGTCTCTGCATATAAATCATTCATACCATATGTGTTGCATGACAAAAAAAGTCACAAAGAAACATTGTCACAATTCATCTTCCATGTTCAATATATTCATGAATATAAAATTAGATGTACTACATACACAAATAAAAAGACATTGCCAAATGTTCTAAGCATATAATTTTATGAATCAATTATTTGAGAAGTACTTTACTAATCAACACAAAATAATAAATAATAATTCAAAAATTACATTAAATTATTCCAAACTGGAATACATTCCAACAAGTTGGCAATAGCCTGCTTCTGCAATCTGCTTTTCATCTCTCTAAAAAATAAATTGCTCCCGCATAAACAATATTTCAGTAACTGACAGAGTTGGCAGCTAGGTTGAAGACAGCAGGGATATTAGCAACCATGACTGATAGCAAAATTGGGGGTTGCAGAGACTGGAAAAAGAAGTATACATTCAAATTTAAGGAATAATTTTTTTTTTACTTTAGATTCCTTTTTAAAATGTAGGATGACATATTGAGGTCACTATTGAGTGAAAAGAGTTACAAGGGGGTCTATTTTTCCTCTGAAATCTTCAGAGAAACCACTTGGAAATAGAGCAGCCTACTCTTTGCTGTTATGGGCACAGCCTGGATGCCTACAGCTAAATGCACCTACAGTGAAATGCCCCCACAAAATGGCATACTTAATGAGTAAAGGCATGCCAGGACTCAATCCAAACAATCTAATGCCAGTCAGAAGAGCAAGGAAGCAGGCTTGTTCACCTCAAATCCACTAGAACTGAGTTGGGAAAACAAGTTGGTAATGCCTTAATATAACCCTCAGTTTAATAGGAAGTTTTCCTTGTGGGGACCAGCCTCCCCACAATTGAAGGGGCAGTTTTGCAATTGAGGGGAAAATTAAAGAGACATCAGACAAAATAAAGTACACAAGGTCTCAAAGCTTCCTACTCCCCACTCCCTCATGAATGCTTGGCAATATATAAATTATTATTATTTTATCATGCCTTTCACTGTTCAACATCTCCCACCACCCACTTTTCTGTTGGCTGTCCCCCATGGAGGAGGTTATATGTAGATCCTTGTAATCAGTTTCCCCTTTCTAGCCCACCTTCCCTCCACCTTCCTAGTATCACCACACTCACCACTGGTCTGGAAGGATTATCTATCCTGTATTTCCTGGATTTCCAGTTCCTATCTGTCCCAGTGTACATCCTCTGACTGGAATCAGAATGAAACTATGTATTTTATTCTCTCACAGACTGATGTGTATAATCACAGGCAAGCAAACCATGGGAAGCACATATGGGAAGGGATTGTCTTGAAAACAAACGTGTAGCCCAAGGGGGACAAGCAGTAGGGTCTGATTGTCCGGAGGACAGATGATCTTCAGGCAGATAGCCTTCAAGTAGATGGCTAACAAGTCTACAATAAGCAACCCCGCCTTTGCTAAAATCACCTTCAGATGTAGCATCTGGGGTTGCAAAGACTTTAAGTTAAACAAGTGGCCATGTAGCAGAGAAGCATGTCAGCCTGGAAAATTAGGAGGTGTGCACATGAACAGGAAATGTTGATTTTCTTGAGGGAGAACTACCTTGTAGTTGGCTTCACTCAAGAAAGACTTCACTCCAAAACCTGAATTGTGATCCAAGTGAGTTTTAGGAAAGATAGAAGTTTCAGGTTGACACAGGTACCCTCAAGGCCTTCACCTGTCTTAGCAAACTCAGAAGCTGCTCAAGAGAAGAAAACATGTTATGCAGGGAGCTCAGGATTCTGCTTTTTAAAAAATCATTTTATTAGAGGGTTGTACAACTCATAACAACCCATACATGCATCCATTGTGTGAAGTACATTTATACATTTTTAGTCCTCATCATTCTCAAAGCATTTGCTTTGTACATGAGCCCTTGATATAAGCTCCTCATTGGCCCCCTCCCTTCCTACTCCCCACATTTACTTATGGAGGAGGTTATATGTAGATCCTTGTAATCAGTTTCTCCTTTCTACCCCACCTTCCCTCCACCTTCCTAGTATCACCACACTTACCACTGGTCTGGAAGGATTATCTATCCTGGATTTCCTGGATTTCCAGTTCCTATCTGTCCCAGTGTATATCCTCTGGTCTATCCAGGTTTGTAAGGTAAAATTGGAATCATAAGAGTATGTTGGGGAGAGAGGGAAGGAAACATTAGAGAATGAGAGGAAAGTTGCATGTTTCATCTATACTACACTGCAACCTGGCTCAACTGCTGGCTCTTCTCCTCCCTGAGTCCCTTGGACTTTAGGTCCCCAATGTGCATTACCATCATTGAGAATAATATGACTTTTTGTTCTTTGATGCCTGATACTTGATCCCTTCAACACCTTGTGATCACACAGGCTAGTGTGCTTCTGCCATGTGGGCTTTGTTGCTTCTAAGCTAGATGGATGCTTGCTTACCGTCAAGTCTCTAGGACCACAAAAGCTATATCTTTTGATAGCTGGGCACCATCAGCTTTCTTCACCACATTTACTTATGTACCTGCTTTGTAGGGAAGGTGAGCATCATGGAATGCCAGTTTAATAGAAGAAAGTATTCTTGCATTCAAGAAGTACTTGAGTGGAGGCCCAATGTCCATCTGCTACCTTAGGACTAAAACTATAATATATGAACATAGATCTATATCCCTACCATCATATTTAAATATATTTATAATGTACATGCCTGTGTTTAGACCTACATAAAGGCCCTTTGCCTCCCACTTCTCTCCTCTATTTCCTTTTACTTTCCTTTTGTCCCACTATTGTACCTTCATTTGGGTTTCAGTAATTCCTTTCGATTACATTACCCTTGATCAATCCCTACCAAGCCTCTTATACCCCCATTCCTACTGATTTTGAATCACTAGTTGTTCCCTTGTCCCTGATTTGGTTAACACCACTTCCTTTTACTCACCTCCCCCCTTCCATGTTCCCCCAGGAAACATTGGTCCTATTGTTTTCTCCTCCAGGTTGCTTATCCAGATAGACCTGAAGAGATATTAATATGCACACAAAAAGCAAGACAGAGCAAAACAAAGCAACAAAAGAAAACAAAACAACCACAACAGCAAGAAAAACAATGACAAAAACAAAACACCTGTAAATAGTTTAATGTCTGTTTGCTGTCCTTTAAGAGTGTTTTCTGGTAGACTCTGATGAGGTGCCACACCCTGGCCTCAAAGTCTATTTTTGGTATTTCCTCAGGATTTTCTTGCTCTTTTCCCCTTGCTGTTCTGCTGCATACCCTTAGTGTTTTGTCTCAATGCCATGGGGTCAGATTAGACACAATTCCCACACTGTATCTTCAGTGTTGCACCCTCCCCCCATTGGTCTATGAGTCAGTGAGGGATGCCAGGCCTCGTATGGTCCTTTCTCTGCATTGGCTACTCTGAGGGGGGATATCATCCTCAAGGTGGGCCAGGATGTCATTTGCTCCTTGTGCTCTGATCAGACAGGCCCCTGAACTGAAGCTTCAGAGCTAGTTGTCTTTAGTTGGAATTGGGGCCAGCCCTTCAGACCTCTGTTTCATTTATATCTTGAAGCCCTGGATTGAAGTCTGACCCCTCTTTCCCAGTGGAGACATGAACAATACCCTCCATTTAGATGGGTTAGTGTCCTGTTCCCCTGCTACCCATTTCTAGATACAGCATGAGTCCACTGAGGTAAGCTTAAAAAAATGCAAGAGGGACATAGGGAAAAAGCTACCGTATACAAACATTCCTTGGGTGAGTTCAAGGTCGTACGGCAGAGGCCATACCCAATGCAGACGAACATCATATTGCAGCCGACCAAAAAGGGAAGGGGCTGGGGGGTATAAAAAAAGGATCTTGCTGGGAGGTGTGGTTGATGATTCTGTCACCCCCATTGACTGAATTAAATTCACCAGGCCCAGATGGACCAATCCTGGTGTAACACCCACTTAGGTGTGCCACCCCTATCTGGCCAGAAGCTGGAAACTCTGAGCATGTGTAATGGACACCCCAATCCCTATGCTAGCTACCTAACAGTAGCAGTCATCAGAAGACTCAAAACAATCAAACAAAGAAAAAAATGTATTCTGGAGAATGAGGGGCATCAGAGTAGAGACAGAAAACCCAACAATGGACAATGGGACATCCCCTTACAGAAGCGTCACAAGGAAGGGATGAGGATAACCAGGGTACAGGATAGTAACATTGAACCACACAATATTCTTCTGGGTCCTGGAGGCTTCCCCACTCACCACTATCATGGCCCCCATTCTATTTTTCACTGAAGGCTAGACAAGAGCATGTACATTGGTATAGATAAAAGATAATAGCTCATGACACACAGAATCCAGGACCAGAAATGAGAATAGGGATACCAGGAGGGTAAGGGGGAAGGTGAGGATAGAAGGGGGAACTGATCACAATGATTAACACATGACCATAACCCACACCCAAGGAGAAGAACAACAGAAACCATTGGGGATGGGAGGCAGTGGTTGGTGTAAGAGATGAAAGTTATAATAATTTATCACGGGGTCACAATAATGGGAGGGGAAATAAGGGAAAAAAGAAGAACTGATACAAAGCACTCAAATGGAAATTAAATGTTTTGAAAGTAATGATGGCAACATATGTACAAATAATGTTTCATATAATTAATGTATGGATTGTTATAAGAACTGTAAGAGTCCCCAATAAAATGATATTTTAATTTTAAAAAGTTAACAATGTTCTACTTGAAAGCTCATTGGCATTATTATGGGGGGGGGGTGGATTCTGAGGGGAATAACTTTCACTTAGGAAAATGTGAGAGGCACACATCCCCAACCCATGAACCTGAAAGTTCCCTCCACAGGAGTCCTGGACTCCTGGACTCCTTGATGCATACTGCTGAGGGTTTGTCTCTAAACATTCTCCTCCCAGTTTTCAGATTTCCACATTTTTCATCAATTTTCCTAAATTATTTGTGAGACAGCCTACCAAATATTGCCTTTCAGCTAATTATATAAAGAAAACTTCTAAAACACAAAAAGCAACTGTATCATATGAGCTGATTTCTGAAAGCATTTTCTCAGAAAATTTCAGTGTGTAGATTGTAGGACTGAGTTGGAATTATAGTAGTCATTCCAGTTTATCTTGAAAAACTTATTACAAAATTGAAGAGTGGAAAACAAGACAGTTATTAATCCCAGAGAATTAATGAATGCATTAATGAATCAATTAGTTAATATAAATATTTAGAAACTTTAGCTATGTACTATGGTTTCATCTTAAATAATTTGGACATGCCAGGCAAGACAAATCCCTGGAGATGGGCATGATGTCTGCTAAAATGGTGGGTCAGCAAAAAAGAAGAAAGCCCATGGGTGAACACAGTGGCTGAAAAAATGAGCTCGAGCATGGGAACAATTGGGAGGATGGCACAGAATCAGGCAGTGCTTCCTTTGTGCATAAAGTCGATATGCATCAGAACCAGCCTGCTGGCACCTAATAACCGTCTGCTTTATTGATGCTCTACAATGAGCAAATCAACTGAGAAGCTGAATGACATCAAGGCAAGCATAGGCTCAGGACTGAAGGAAGACACATTAACAGCCTGCATTATCCAAGGATACAAATTTGCTTGCTGACAGAAAACTACCTTGAAACACTTACTGATTGAGATAAAGATGATGGTCACTATGAATAGCTCCTCAACAGAAAAACAAAAGAAATCCTTGCAATTGGACCAATGAGCAACATCATGATGAATAAAGAAAACAATGAAGCTGGGAAGTATTTAATTTCACTTGGGTCCGTAATCAACACCCATAGAAATAGAAGCCAAGATATAAAACAGCATATTATATTGGCTACATTTTCTGCAAATGGCCTCTGTAAAGTTTTAAAAAGCAGTCCCTTGAGGAATAAAAGACATTTTACCAAGGGCATATTTTCAATCACTTCATATGTATACAAAAGTTAGATAAAGTATCAGAGAAATTGAAGAATATTGAAAATTTTTTTGAATATTGCTGTGATGCAGAATATTACAAGTGCCACGGATTTCCTGAAGAACAAGGGAATTTGTCTTGGATGAACTATAGTCAGAATATCCTTTAGAAGGATGGATGAATGACTTTGACTTCAGCATTTTAGACATATTACGCAGCTAAAAATTTTTTTTTTCTTGAGGTCTGAGCTTTAGGTCTGTTTCCGGGTGTGTTAATCTGGGTTGATAATTCATGGGGTTCATATGCGTATAAGAAAGAGTGCTATTAACAAAAGCAATTGAATATAGAGAAAACATCCCAGTCCAGGTCAGTCCATAAGTCTAATATTAGTCCATATGTCCAATACCAGTCTTTAAATTCCTTTTCAGACTCACGAAACACGTGCAATGATGCCAAATGCAGAAGAATCACAGGCCATTTGGTGGAAAATCTTGTGGATCCAGTGATGTATGCATCTCAGCACACTTGGGGGGGGGGGTCTTCTGCCTCCAATGAGCTATATGTCTCCTTAGCACCTCTAAATGAACTGTGACCTGATTGATAGACTAAACTGACCCCTTTCATTCTTAATCCTCTCAAATTGACAACAAATTACCTTATATACTCAAGTGTAAACTGACCCAAATATCAGCTGAGCCACCTAATTTTACCACAAAAACTGCAATAAAAGTGTGCTAAACATCACAGTTTATACTCAAGTATATATGGTATGTTACTAACACACTGCAGTTATTTGGGACACTGATAGAAAGTTACTTTGGATAGACTGCATCAGCTCTAGCGTCTTAGATTTTGATATTGTACTATATTTTCAATTTTAAGAAGCTAACTTATTAAAGCATCATCCTAGTTTTAAATTTGATAAGAATTTAGATGAAAAAGTACAGGATAAGGATAAAAAAATTTAAAAAATAAGTGAAAAGGAACTCAGTATTAAGGGACTTCCAAGAGAAGCTGCATTTGGACCTGTGATGGCTACTTAGTGATACACTTAGGGACTAAAACCTGTAAAGGCTTGGAAACCCAAAGCAGCAGGTTTTCACTAGCCTATTAAATTCCTATGAGAGAGACTTGATTGGATGGCGGGGAAGTGGGAGTGGGTTCTTTTGGTATGAGGGAATGTGCAATATATATAGGGACAACAAATTGGATACTAAAAATATCAAAACACATCTTGTATACAATGGAAAAGAAAATAATAAAATTGAAAGAACACAGATATGGACCATGTCATGGGCAATTACAATTGTCAAAAAGGTAAAATTTCATAGCAATTTTCATCAATATTTGGAAGATCTAAATTCTTACTGTTCAAATAATGCAATACACATCTCAGAACACATTTTAATATACAGAAACCAATAGACTATTCACGGCAAATGTATCAGAGGTGAATGTGAGTCAAAGCTTCTTTATAAAACCTTATAACTTTTTTTTAAGAGCTACTGTGCACTGATGGGGTTGTGCCATGTTATCACAAGACTGGAACATTTTAATTCTAATAAAGGGGGTTGAACTCTGACAGGCCCATTTTGGGATTTATAACATGATTTCTACTTATTGTACCAAACTCACTTCAGTCAGTTAATAATGACTCTGAGCAACCTGAGAGGACAGAGAGAAACTTCTGTGCATTTTTGAATCATCTGAAACTCTTCCCTTAAATTGACATGTACTCTTGGATTTCAGGATTTAACTCTGAGTATCATCACTTTTAGGAAAATTTTTATAATTCTTAACCCAAAAATATCTTGACTAAGAGACTAAACCCACTTTCATCAAATCAATTTTAATTCACAGTGAATATTGGCATATAATTGATGACTACAAATTCTGTCATATCTTTTAAAAGATGAAGCTATCTTTCTTTACTCTTTTTCCCATCCTAGCTTCATTGTATTAAAAAGATCTGCCAGCAAGTTTAGGTGATCATTTGATCCTGCTTTTCCCTAAAGATACGAATTCAATGAGGTCTTCCAGGAATCTTATTTCCCAAACAAGAAGCTAGCAATGGGATTGTAAATGTGAGAATGAATAAAAGAGGCATCATTGACTTAATATAAATATCAATGATGCATATGTCAGGGCAGATTTGCTTTTTTTGGAGGGGGGGCATGATTGCCCTCTGGTGGGAGTAAGAGGCCCAGCCTTGCTCCTGGAGAGCTGCTGCTGGATTTGAATCACCAACCCAGTGGGCCACAGTCCACACACAATCACTATGCCACCGGGGCTCAGCCCTGGCAGATTTGCTTTAAAGGGGCAATATATGCTGTTAATATTTTTGAAGGATTAACACTGCTCTCCACTCCCATTTTCTGTTACCTGTTGGTCCATTCCTTTACTCAGTTAACCAAAGGATTATTTTATTTCTGAATTTTGAAAGAACCCAAATCTGTGGATGAAAAAGGTTTGTGGTAGAACACAAATCTTGAGGAACAAAAATAATTAGATTTTAAAGAAGTCAAATTAGAAAACGTTATGCTTCATCCAAGAACAACGCTCCTTTCTAATGACACAAGCATATCCAAGATTCCCAAGACTGAGAGAGGAGAGTAGGAGCCAGCAAATCCTAGACACTGACTGCCAAAATAGGTTCAGCACTCTCTTTGTCTCAAAACTCACAGAAAGGTGTGTGGGAACGTGGAATAGAAGGACTTGTGCCCCTTTTCTATGTAGACCTAGAAGACTTCAGGTGTGAAAAAACACAGGGTGAAGACACCTTAGGTAGTTTTAAGAGGTCATCAAAAGCCAGTAGCTGAGTGATTTCCACAAGCAAAAGAACACAGAAAAGTAGTAGGACAACAGGGTAGGGTAGCGAGAATCTTCCAGACAAGAAGCAGAACATCCGGAAGTAATTTTCTCGCTTCAGTAAACAAAGGAATAGAGGATGGATATGACCATGGCTGAGAACATTTACCCATATGCCCACGTTATGGCAATAAGCCCTCTGGCACATAGATTCCATTGTAGAATACTAATCAGAAACTAGTTTACTTGCACTTGGAAAAATAGATGCTCAAAATAGAAATAATAGAAAAGATAAGAGTAAAGTTTTTTTTTTTTCCCCATATAAGCTTTGCGGGTGGTGTAGTCATTACATGTTAGGCTCCAGTCAGCAGATGGAAAGCACCAGCAGTTCCACAACACAAAGGCTTGCTTACAACTTCCATTAACGTTATAGTCACAGAAACCTACAGAGGGTCGCTGTAAGGCAGTGAGATTTCAGAGAGTTTGGGGAAAATGCGCACTATCAGATCCCCATATAAAAATCCCTAGCCAAGGAAACTTGAAAAAATACTAGGAGCAAACATGTCAGATAATATAATTATTTAATATTACTCTAAGTCAATGATAAAAATCATTTATCTAAGAAATTATACTTCTTAATTTCCTTCTGTTTCTTCAATGAAAGGTGATTGATTAAATTTTACCCATTAACATTTTCCCCAAATAATGTTAAATAAAAGAGCAAATAGAATGATTTACTGCATTAAAACTAAGAATTAAATTATAGGAAACCCCAAAATTAAGTTAAAATGAAAGTTAAGAAAGTTAGAGAAATACAATACGTGATAAAAGATGAAAATTATTCTTGCAAAATTAACTCTGTTTTTAATTAAATATTTTCTGCTTAGTTTAATTACCAGCATTGCTGTAATGTAGCATTATACTCAATATATTTCATCTACACTAATAATTGAAGTTTAAGAATTAACATGGAACTTAATAATCATTTACAATATCGTTTAATTGGAAAATACACTGCAGGTTGCAAGCTGGTTTACAAAGGCTTTTGAAGAAAGAAGTTGAATTGGAGGAGGAAGCATACAGTGAGGTAGGATAATAGAAAAAGAGACATGATCAAGAATCTGAATATAATTCTAAAAATAGAGAAAGGGAAGACTAATCTCATTTTTTTCATAATTCTCTGTACACATGCCAACTCATGTCATTCTGGTTAGTGAATATGTTCGTTCGGCTTCTCAGTAGGACAGAGCTAAGGGGAGAAGATAAGTAAATTAAGGTGATATAATATAGCCCTTAAACCCAAACCAGACTCCCTACCGCTGAATCAATGCTGGTTCAGAGTGACCTCCAGAGTCAGACACTGTAACCATATAGAGAAGGAGAAAGCCGCGTCTTTCTCCAGGGGAAGTGCTGCTGGCTTCCAACAGCTGACAGGCAGATCGCAGCCCGGTGCACAGCCAACCCACCACTGGGGCTCCCAGCATGATATAAATTGACTCTTCTTGAGTACATTCAATAGTCCTCACTAACACCAAAACCCAGTGGTATCAAATCTTCTGTCTTCCTTATTCGTTGCTTAGTTTTTTGCATGCATATGAGGAAATTGAAAATATCATGGTTTAGGTCAGATTGAATATACTATGGAATCCCAAAATAATGTTAAAAATTCTGTACAGACAGAGTAGTTAGAAGAAGTGCAGATTGCTAAACTGATCTCAAGTTATAAAATTATCTTTGCAAAAACTTTTTGTCGCATAAATTGGGCATGGTATTAGGAGACACACGTTTCTGGAGAAGAATACCATGCATGTCAAAGCAAAGGGTCAAGAAAAAAATAGAAAGGGTCATAAGGAAGTGGGTTGAAACAGTGACTTCAACAATGGATGCTAGCACAGCAACAATTATGAAGAGGGCCCAGGAGAAGGCAGTGTCGGGTAGAATTGGGGTCATGATAGTTGGCAGAGAGAAAGCATTCCATTTATATTCGTTGTCTCATAGCTTCTTCATTCTTTTTTTTTAATCCTTTTATTGGGGCCTCATACAACTAGTATCACAATCCCATACATAAGTCTGTCAAGCACAGCTGTACACCTACTGCCCTCATCATTCTCATAACATTTGCTTTCTATCTAAGCCCTTGGCATCAGCTCCTCATTTTTTTCTCTCCCTCCCCGCTTTCCCCCATAAACCCTTTATAATTGATAAATTATTATTCCTTTGTCATATCTTACAATGTCTGATGTCTCCCTTCACCCATGTCACCATTGCCTGTACCCCCAAGGAGGAGGTTATTTGTAGATCCTTATAATCCGTTCCCCCTTTCTACCCTACCTTCCCTTCACCCTGCCGGTCTTGCCACTCTCATCACTGGTCCTGAAGGGATCATCTGTCCTGGATTTCTTATGTTTCCAGCATCTCTCTGGGCCAGTGTATATCATCAGGTCTAGCCAGATTTATAAGGCACAATTGGGATGATAGTGGGAAGGAGGACACCTTGAAGAACTAAAGGAAAGTTGTATGGGTCATCATTGCTACACTGCATCCTAACCAGTTTGTCTCCTCCCTGCAACCTCTCTGTAAAACGAAGTCCATGGGACGGAGGGAAGATGGCGGCCAGATAGGAAGCCCACGCCCGGAGCTCCTGGAGATCGGTGAGTGGGGATACCTCAGGGAAGGGTGGGGCTCTCAAATTGGGTTTTGTGACTCCAGGAAAGCTCAGAGCCTCCTCTGAATCAGGAACAGGCACGACCCGCACACCCGCGCTCCCCACAGACGCCAGCACAGGCACCTGCGCAGACGCTGCGGGTTCTTTGTGCCGGCGGGATCCAGGGCGCCGCTCTGCGACCCTGAGATCTGGGACCTGCAGTTAATCAGCGCCCGCGCACAATCGTTGATCAGTCCTCCCCACCCCAAGGTGCCCAGGATGCCCAGGGAACACTCCACGCAGACCCACACCTCTCGCTCCCCACCCCCACGGACTCCTGTGTCCCAAGCACTACGGAGAGCCAGCCCCTCCCCCACCCCGGAGGCCCAGGGTCAGGCACACCATAAGGGCGCCACCACTGCTCAGGATAAGATCAAGTCATCCTCTAAACCCAAGCCTGCCCACCTGGGCCACACTTTCTAGCAGTAGCGAAAGGAACGCCGCACTCCCCACAGTCACCCGCACTCCTCACAGATGCTGCCGGTTCAGGGCGCCTGCCCCAAGACCCGAGACAGAGAGGTCCACTTTACATTGTCTCCTGGGTAAACAGCCAGCCGGTCCTCCCCACCCCAGAGTACTAGAGGATTTTTTTCCTACCTATCTGTGGCAAGCGCCCCTAGCCAGGAACAAATCACCCAACTCCCAACCCATCCCTTAAACCCACTCCCCTGCTCAGCCAACACGCTCCATCAGATCTGCAAGGCCTAGCTGCAAACAGTTCCTGAGGGAAGCTATAATATCAGACCAGCCTCCTAAAGAGAGATCCCAGGGCCACAAAACACCAAGGAAAATGCCACCTAATAGGAATAAATCAAACAAAAAGCAGCTAGCAGCTTCCACAGTATCAAGAAAAGAGAAACTGGATCTGATGCAAGAAGATCAGCTGGACCTAACAGCAGTCATAGAAAATGCGGAGATCGATCAACCACAGAAAGAAATCTTCAAGATGTTACTAACACATATGCAGCTCTTGAGCGACGCATTAAAGAAGAAAGAAGAATTGATACAGGAGATAAAGGCCACACACCAAAGGGAAATCCAAGAACTAAAGAGTGAGCTAACAAAAACTAATAGTAATGGAGGAGGTAGAAAACAGGGCAAGTGACCTAGAGGACTCACAAGTAGAAATTAATAAAAGGGAGAAAAAAATCTAATAAGTCTATGAGAGAAGCAGAAAAAAATATTAGATGCCTGGGTGATACTATGAAAAGAAACAACATTATGATTATCAGTCTGCCGGAGGATGAGGCATCAAGAAAACCAACATCCAAAATAGTGAGGGAATGCTTAGGGGAAACCTTCCCTAGCTTAATGAATGAGAACCATATAACCATATAGGAGGCGGAAAGAACACCAGCTAGACTAAACCCCAAGAAGAAAACACCAAGACATATAGTTGTTAAACTATCCAATTATGAAGAAAAAGAGAAAATTATGAGAGCAGCTAGGGAAAAAAGGGCAATCACATATAAAGGCAAACAGATAAAAATATGCTCAGACCTATCAATGGAAACGATGAAGAAGAGGA
This sequence comes from Nesogale talazaci, assembly GCA_004026705.1. Taxonomy (NCBI): domain Eukaryota; kingdom Metazoa; phylum Chordata; class Mammalia; order Afrosoricida; family Tenrecidae; genus Nesogale; species Nesogale talazaci. Next base: position 66,695 of record PVJH01011303.1, read on the forward strand.
GAGAGTGGAGCAGCATATTCCGAAAATTGCAGGAACATGATGCAAACCCAAGAATACTCTATCCAGCCAAATTATCTATCAAAATTGATGGAGAAGTAAGAGTCTTTCCAGAAAAGAAAAATCTCAGAGAATATGCCAAAAGGAACCCAGCCCTACAAAAGATTCTCACTGACCCACCGGGAGAAGAACAACAACAACAACCTAACACATGCAGAATGAATCTACCCAGAAACAGTCAAAGGGATAACAGCCCCCAAGATAACCCTGGCTCAGAGATGGAAGAAAGGCAAGAATAAACCACACACATATATTGACACAACCTATGGAAATAGAAAACCATCCAATCCAAGAGCGATAAAATGACAACACAGAGTGCACAGATAGATGTAATAACCCTAAATATTAATGGATTGAACTCAAGTCTTAAGAGACAGAAATTAATAGACTGGCTTAGAAAATACACCCTCTCAATCTGCTGCCTACAGGAGACACATCTTAAGATCACAGAAAAAAATATATTGAGAATCAAAGGCTGGAGAAAAATATACCAGGCAAACAGCAATTCCAAAAAAGCTGGAGTAGCAATCCTGATCGCAGATAAAATTGACCTCAAAGTGCAAACCATAATAAGAGACAAAGAAGGACACTATATAATGCTTAAGGGAAGGGTAGACAATGATCCAATAAGTATCTTAAATATATATTCCCCAAATGAGAGACCTGCAGAATATGTAAACCAGACACTTCATATGATGAAAAAAGAAATTACAGCCTCAACAATTATGGTGGGTGACTTCAACACACCACTCTCTGAGAAGGACAAATCACAGGGAAAAAAACTCAACAAGGAGGCGAGAGATCTAAATACTACAATTAGACAGTTTGACTTGGTAGATATCTACAGGGTCTTCCATCCAAAGGAAAAGCATTTCACATTCTTCTCAGCCCCACATGGAAGTTTTTCGAAGATAGGCCACATACTGGGACATAAGGAGAATCTACATAAATTTAAGCATATTGATATCATACAGAACTCAATCTCAGACCACTCTGCCATAAGGTTGGAAATCAAAAAATGAAGGTAAGGAGAACTAGAGAAAACAGTTGGAGAATGAATAATTCTCTATTGCAAAAGGAATGTGTGCTGGCCCAGATCAGAGAGGAAATTTAAAAATTTCTAGAAACCAATGAGAAGGAAAGCACAACATACCAAAACTTATGGGACACAACAAAGGCAGTCTTAAGAGGAAGTTTCATTGCAATACAGGCACACCTGAAAAAGGAAGAGCATCTCATAACTGAAACGTTGACACAGAATTTACAACTAGAGCAGAGTCAGCAGGATAATCCCACTAATAGCAAGAGAAAAGAAATAATAAAAATCAGGGCTGAGATTCAGGAGAGGGAAAATAAGAAAACAATGGAAAAAATTAACTATGCTAAAAGTTGGTTCTTTGAAAGAATTAACAAAATTGATAAACCATTGGCAGACTTAACCAAAGAAAGGAGAGAGAAAATTGCAATAGCAAGAATAAGAGATGAAAGAGGGGATATCACAACTGATCCTAATGAAATAAAAAGAATAGTCACTCAGTACTACAAAGATCTTTTCTCCAATGAACTCATCAACTTGGAAGACATGGACAAATTCTTGGAAAAGCAATCTCTTCCTAGATTGTCTCCAATGGACGTCAAGAATCTTAACAGACCCACAGTGATAGAAGAAATAGACAAGGTTATCAAGGGACTACCAACAAAGAAATCACCTGGACCAGATGGCTACACAGGAGAATTCTACCAAGCATTCAGGGAAGAACTGACACCAACCCTACACAAGCTCTTCCAAAGCATAGAAAAAGATGGCAAACTCCCAAACTCCTTCTATGAAGCCAGTATAACACTGATACCCAAACTAGGCAAGGATCTCACAAGAATTGAGAATTACAGACCAATATCCCTAATGAATATTGACGCAAAAAATCCTTAATAAAATACTGGCCAATAGAATACAAAAGTATATAAAACAAATAATTCACCCTGACCAAGTGGGGTTCATACCTGGAATCCAGGGGTGGTTCAACATATGAAAGACAATTAGTATCATTCACCATATTGACAGGAAAAAATATAAGAGTAATATGGTCATATCCATAAATGCCGAAAAAGCATTTGACATTATTCAACACCAATTTATGTTTAAGACACTCAAGAAGATGGGAATAGAAGGAAAATTCCTCAAGACAATACAAGCTATATATGAAAAACCAACAGCCAATGTGATAGTCAATGGAGAAAAGACAAATACAATCCCACTGAAAAATGGGACCAGACAAGGATGTTCATTGTCCCCTCTATTGTTCAATATCATACTGGAGATTTTAGCTAACAGCATAAGGCAAAGAAAAGACATAGAAGGTATATGATTGGGGAAGAAAGAGGTGAAATTATCATTATTTGCAGATGATATGATTATATATATGGAAAACCCCAAAAGCTCCACAAAGAGAGTATTGGAAACAATAGAGGAGTATGGCAGAGTGGCAGGGTACAAGATCAACAATCAGAAGTCAATTGGTCTGCTGTACACATCAGATAAGACCACAGAAGAGGAGATAAAAAAAGAGGTACCCTTCACAATAGCCAAGCATAAATTGAAATATCTAGGGATATACCTGACAAAAAGAACAAAAGATCTATATGAGGAAAATTA